>JAJHUR010092970.1:0-28790 GCA_027495735.1 Lutjanus campechanus
AAGCTAAAAGAAACCACCGTTGTCCTGCACTGATTGAAGACGTGAACGACCATGAGTTGCTAATCTTAGGGCTGATACACTAAAGAAAATGAGTGTTAAGTTTCACTGTCCTGAAATTGAAAAAAGTATGCAGCAACAAAAGAGTGCAGGTTTGAAGAAAGGAGCAGAATGTAGTATACTACATATTGTATACTTGATGTTAATGTTACAGGTTAATAGATGTTTCTTCCAGGTGTACGAGTTCGGAAATTCAAGAGAATTGTTAAAATAATGCATTTCACTGTGATGAAACCAAATCATGGTTCACGAAAAGCCACTGTAGATTTAGTCAACCAAAACGAGACTAATTCTGAAACAATTCAGAAGAATAAAATATGACTAAAACTAAGCATAAATGGCATTTTAGTCAAAAGACTGACTCAAACTAAATTAACACTGAATTTATTTCTTTGTATCTTGAACTGATAAAGAATCACAGGATCAAGCCACACTTTCAAAACTGATTAAAAACAACACAGCAGCTCAAATGTTCTTCCTGTTTTGCTTCTTGGACTGCAATGAAACCATGTGCCACCTGAATGAAGCTGGCACATACTACACAAAGCTAATTAGCAGCCTTATTAACAGTAAGCACTTGGTGTTAACTCAACAGGTTAAGCTAGCAGAGCACATGGACCTCTCCTTATTCCTCTCTGCCTCGGACACCACGTTAAGTGCCGGACGAACAATCACATTTCCACTGCCACCTGTTCAGACTTGTTTAAGAAGAAGAAAGGACTCTTCTTTGTCTACTAGGAAGGCGTCTTATACATCTAACCATCCTCCACTTTCGCTTCTACACCCTCTGAATGACGGCGGGTGGCTGAAGTGGCCGGTGGCGGAGCAGAACAACTTCGCAGTCACAGACAAAATTTAAAAGCACTTGGGAGCTGCTGTTTATTTCCCACCATGGTCAGGCAGCTGGTGGACATGGTGACTGGCTGGGACAAGAATCAAGGGAGGCATGTGAATGAGCTTAACAGCACCTACTTGAGCTGCCTGCCAGTATAAACCCCTCAAGAACTAAACTGCACTCGCTCCCTTGAGGCATGCAAATTAGATGCATGCTAGGCTGCACAAGTAGCAGCAAATGGTGAGTTTTATTAGAGGTGTTTTGCAAAAAAATTGTGCATCAAATCAAGAGGACAATCCTTAAAAAGTGAAAAAAAAAAAAGGTGTGCATGTTGCACAGAAAGCCAACAAATGTTTCTTTCCAGTAAGCATATCAAAATGAATGCTGAGGGTTAACGGACCTCTCCAACCCATCTGCTTTGATCAGTGCTGCAGCCAGCTGACACAGATGTTGGATTGGAAGTGCCTTTGTGTGCGCGTTTGCCTTTAGCCCAGCACTTCAAAAAATAGAATTGTCCGACCCAACCTCCAGCAACCTCTGCTAAAGATAAAGATCATGTTATATAAAGAGTCATCTTGAGTATCATTGTGGCATGTCACGACATATTTAAGTGTTACGAATACTTTGAGAATAGTTTACTTCTGCGGCTCACTATCTCACTCTGAGGGCTGCATGATAGCAAATCAGCACAAGAGATAAAATAACAACCTTTTCAGCTGAAGGAGTGAAGAAAGTTTTCTTATCTTCTTGCTTTAATTGCATTTAGAAAAACATCCAGAGCTAACACCAGCTTACATTTTATCATTAGCTTGACATAAATATATAATAAGTTTTATAAATTCGAGCTAATTAAACTTAGTTCTGTTTTTTTTATTTTCACAACACAAACAATGAGTGATTTTAACGTGAAGTCTTTTGATCTGAAATGAGTTGAATGAATCATTGTACAGGGTTCAATCAACTCATTAAATTATCTTTCTAAAAAAAAAAGATTTGCTGTGTGACTCTAATACACTATAAGATATGTCATGGTTGCTTATTGTCACAATACTGAAAACACTGTGAACTATGATTAAGGTTATTATTGAATTCAGTCCCTACCTCCTTACACTTAAAATTGAATAAATCACAGGGAGCAGTTTCACATGCTGTCTTTGTGAAGATGCTGAAACAAAGTAGCTCCAACAGGAGCAGCTGCAGCAGGAAGTTCTTTGTGAAATGAGAGAAAATGTAAATCTAATTTGTTTTTAAAGTTTCATCAGAGTGACTGAAGGGTAGTAGGTTCAACTTCTTATCTTAATCTTACTGAGCATGAACAACTGAATTAATATCCAGTTAATTTGACTAGAAAAGTTTATTTTGTTTTGGATATTACAAAATGACCTTAACTTGTGTTTTCAAATTCAGTCAACTCAAAATTTTAAGAACAAATAATTTACTACATTTTTACAGTGTACTTTCATCAAAAAATATTAACCATTGCTGATGTGAAGATGCAGTTGTTTTGGCGAATATGTTACTGGAGTGACCAGATAAATATGGATGGATGAAATTTGGGACAGGAGAGTTGGGGGTGAGTCTGTCATGCCAGAAGAATTAATTTATTTGAATATAAATAATTTAGAGTAACATCTGATAATCTCTTTTTAATATTATGTAGATCAGCAGATTCGGAGGATGATATGAAGCACAGTGGTTGTGTTTACAAGATGCACTGAACATTTTTTCAGCAGATAAGATTGTCATTGAGCTGTACCAAGTCTTTTTTTTTTTTAAAGATATTTTTTATCCCAAATTCCTCTCGCAGTGGCGGCTACACTCTCCATCATCTGGTTTACAACAGTTCAAACGACAACTGTCATTTATGACAGTGTAATACACAAGCGAAAACAAATCAATAATACTCACATATTTTACAAAAACAAACAGGGCATTTAAAATAACTAAACGCAGGAATTATAGCCTTCATAAGTGTTTCAATGATACTATTTTCAGAAATTTTCTTTTACTATAAAAGTCAATTTATGGGACAAACAGGTTAGGATTCAGGACAACTGCTTGTAATTTGGGAGTGTCCTGAATTTTTCAGGACATCTGGTCACCCTCCACACAGCTGCATGATCCTTGAAAACAATAGTTGGGTTTAACAAAAAAGCCAGACAACTCGGACCAATTTGTGGTAATTAAAAATTACCACTACTGCTCCCCTGCCTCAGCTCTGACATGACATAGACATTTATCTATGAATGACAGTGCAACTGTGTGTATTTTTGGCCTTTTTGTCACAGCTCAGGAGCCTGGTCGAAACAAAAGAAACATGGAAAAGCTCTCAAAAAAATACTGGAGTTACCATGTCGTAGCTGAGGAGGAGAGTTGCACTAAGTTACGGGGTAAGAGAGGAAATAATTTATGGAGGAAGGAGGTTGTGGTCAGCATTAAAGAAGAGCTGCACTGCTCCCTCTACTCGCACAGAACATTTTATTAATTCACTTAACAATACCAGTAAGGTCTAAAAAAGATCTGCACAAGGTGAGAACGGATCGTTTCTTGCTTTGAGCAGGTGCCCTGATTACTAATTCAGCACCTGCAGTACAACTGTAAGGACACAGTACTGCACTGCTGTCCTTGATGGCAAAAACAAACCAAGTTGTCTGAGACGTAAGAATGAACTTTTACTGCACTAGCCTGGTACCGTTTTAATATTATCCGCATAGCATTAGTCAAGCCACTGAAACAGGATCTCACAGCGATCTAATTAGCACCGAATGATATTTGCTGACTCAGTCGCACCCCATAATACCAGAGTACCATCACACATGGCAAGAAGTCAAAGCTATCAACAACATCACAGGAATAAACTGTAGATCTGGGATTAGACTTCACCAGCAAAATTCTAAAAGCGTATGATGAAAAAAGTTAAAAACCTGCTATGATAGAACTGGTCTTGGATATGTCATTGTTCCATTAAACTTTGGGAAAAGTTACCCAACTGCAAAAAATGGTTGTAATCACAGCATTGATATGCAAACAACACTAATCCAAGTCCAATATTCAGTCTCTTTCAGCATTTCAGTCTGTTGTTTTGGTGCTGTGTAAAGGTGGTTTTTAGACTTTTGACTGTAAATTTGCAGGCCAGACAGGTAAACTATAAGCTGAAACTCATCATTATGTTCTGTTAAGCTGATGGTAGCTGCAGTGATAATTCTCTTCAGGTTCATCACTACAAGTGACTCATTATTTTTGCATTAACATTTGATACTTTGTTATTATAAAATAATCAATTAAATTCACTTTTAATACGATGTACATTGGTTGCGTGAATGAATGAATCTATTGGCTATCAGCGATCACCAGTTGTTGTTTTTGAGGGGCGATTTTTTGAGTTGATGATAACAAGACCGTTTGGGTGAGTTTTTAACAAGCCGTCTACCTTCGAAGGTGTATGGTTGTATTTTTCTGTTTAGTAAGAATACAAGGTGTAAGAATTTTTCCTTTCTTGACATTTTGCAAATTTATTTTGGTCATTTACTGGATGCACGTAGCGAACCTATGTAGCGTATGTAACATAACGTATGCGCTGCTTCCACACATCCCAAGCACAATGCAACACAATCCAACACAAATGCACAAATATATTCTCAAGCGCCAGTTGATGGGCTGATAGCAGCCAGTTGAAAAATGATAACATATGGCCCAATCCTGTACATGTGAAAAGAGTCGACAGCACATATAGAATACTGTGCATCTATCTTGAGGAAATCCTGAGTCGCTCTATATCACCAAACAGCCATACATCCTCTTAGAACCTGTTTTCTCAAGCTATATACAAACCAACATGCTTTACCTCTAAAGCCTCAACACAGTCTGTTCTCTGACTAGGTAACCGTGATGTCCTTTATCCATCTTGGCTGAACACAAGTCATGATTTTACACCACAATCAGGACCATATTTGTCACTGATGTAGACTCAATATAAGCAAACAACCTCCAGTCTGCAGCCTTTTGACACAGACTTTGACCACAATGTTGCACCATGACAACCGCTACTCTGACCACAGGCGCGTTCAGAGTCAACCACTGTACCCTACTATAAACACAGCCTCAGCACACATACTGCATCCACGACAGCTCTGCACAATTAATAATAACAAATCCTGTGTTGGAATCTCAGTTTAGAAAATCGGTTTCAAAAGACCACCCACGACTATAAAAATAGTATATGCTTTATGATATGTAGAGCTGCAACAATTCTCCATTAAGCTGACTGGTAGAAAATTAATCTGTAACTATTTTCAATTAATAATTAAGCAAATTTTTTCATGCAAATATGCCAAATATTTGATGTTTCCAGGTTCTGTGAAAGCAGAGAAGGGATTTTCAGCACAACCTCACCTATCAGCTTTTCAAATATGAGAATGTGTGGCTATTCCTGGTCATTACATCATAACAAGTTTAATATTTTGGGATTTTGGACTATTGTTCAGGCAAAACAAGACATCTGATGACATCACCCTGGGCTCTAGAAAGAAAATAATCATCAGTTGCAACCCGAATGGTGAGTCATCTTTTGCATAATCAGTTTCAAATACTGCATGATCATATTATTTAGTTTATTTAAATAACAAACTATTAAAATGATTATTGACAGAGAATGTGAATAAACCTTAATATTTTTTGTTTAATATGATTATGATATCTTGGGAATAAACATAAACATACAGCCGTAACCACAACAATGGCTCACTGTAGATTCAGCGGTGGACTACAGGACACAAAGAGACACAAAGAGATCTCTCAGCTCTGTCATTGAACCTCATCGTAGCAGGTCCCTTCCCGGGAACAAAGCCAACTGTCCGGCCAAATGAAACCCGCTCCATCTCGCTCAAACAAAGGCCTCAAAGAGGTGCAGCGCAATCATCACAAAGTTACGCAACATCATATAAAGATCAATTCATGGGAGCTCAAAGGGAAAACAAGGAGAAAAGGGAAGGGTGCACAAAATGGGACGGGGGACGGGGACGGGGGGGTGCGCTTTAATCTTCCTGGAGCAAATGGCTTGCTTGGTGGCCTAAATGATCCAAAAATGCTTGGTTCCAGCTTCCCCCATTTTCTTCTGTCCAATTAGCTTGACACAAATAGAAGCCAAAGGCAGGAGGAGAGTTACTAATGAAATCCCCCAGAGCTCCACAATAGGAGAAAAATAACACTGAGTCCCAACTCTGCCTGGGTTCAATACTTTGCTATGACTGCATCCTAGACTGCAGAGACATTAATCCAATTGAAATATTTATGAAATTCAATAATCAATCTTTTGAATCTCTGCTGCTTTCTCCTATGGCCTTCTGCATAAAGTAAATCCAGCATTACAGTGCTGCTCCGGCGGCTGGTTGCTAGGGAACAACCAGAGAAACTCTTTTCACTATGAGAACTGCTTTCACACAGGCCAAATTTCTCTTTTAGGGCCCCAGAGCCACAAACACGACCTGGTCACCAGATGGACATTGGAGTTTGTTTGTTTTGTGAGAAATCCAATGTAAAATCTGTTATTTGGGAGCAGGTCCTGTTGATGTTGTTGAGGCAGCATTAAATTATGTGTTTAGTATGTAAAGCCATGTAAGATGATACTCAAACAATGTTAACAGATCTGCTGATGCTGTCTTGGCCGAAACGTATAATTTGTTGTTGTTTTTTTTGTTTTGTTTTTTATCAGATAGCATTTTGAGGGGTTTTTTCAGCCTTATAGTGCATGGGTCACTCTGATTTTAATGATGTGGTACCAGAACATCCAGATATTAGAGATGTTCCAATACCATTCTTTGCTTCCCACTACTGATTCCAATACCTGAACTCTGCGTATGGTACTGACTCGGTAAGAGCTTGTTTGTTTTTCCCACAACCCCAAGACAGTTCAGTCCAGTCCAGTTCAGTTCACAATCACAAAAACATACCAAATCAGGAAATTAAAGACTGAAATATCAGCATCTTTATTTGCAGCTCATTAACAGAGATAATGTACAAGAAATGCTGATCAATCAGTCAATAACTTAGTCAGTCAGGTTTACAGTGCCTGCCTTGGCTCTGTTAAAACACCGGCAGCAAATGGAGTGAATATATCACCAATCGCCGGTGAATGGGCTGGAAAAATTTAACATATTGCCCAACCGGAGGCCGCATTAGAGGCATTTTCCAATACTTGGTATAAGAACAGCTCTACTGAACATCCCACTTTTTGACACAAGAAAAGGGTGAAGACATCTTAACCTACACAAACCAAATAATGGAAGATTACTTTAATGCTGCATTACGCTGGAAAGAAGTAGCTGCAATGACAGGAAGTGCTACATGGTGCAAAAATGTAATACTGCCGGATTCAACAGACGAAAGAGGTTATGGCTCAAAACAAATCCGCCCAAATCTATTAGAGACGTAATTTGCCATATGTGTCGGCATGATACGGAATATAAATATATTACTTAAATAAATACGACTCACTGTTTTCAATTTGTCAGTCTGGCACACTGTATTCCTAAATTAGTTTTAAATGCAGCCTTGGCAGTGCCAGTGGTCTCATGTTTGGAGTACTTCCAGAGGGTCTCTGAGCTGCAGGACTATCAGCACATGAACAGCATGTTCCCTCTGAGCTGGGAGCGAGCCAGCAGCGTTGCCTTTGTTAGTAACTAGACGACATTGTCATCTATGCTCTTTCATGGTTTGCCATCACAATGGAGCGGGGTCTAGCGCCTGCCTGTGATAGGTGTGACTCCTCACCTTTTTTTTTTTTTTTTCTCAAACAGCTTGACTGTAACAATGTAAACATGCCATCCAAAGGAGACAGTGGTGTTTTCAAAAGCCATTGAACGAAAACACTTTGGTTAATGGTCACAAAAGCTACAAAGAGATAAAAATGCAGTGAGAGCCACTTAAACATATAAAGCCAACTAGACGCCCTGCATGAAAATCACGTATATCTGTAAGTACAATCTTGAACCATACTTTAATGCCTGTTGAGGGATTTATGGTATTCAGAGTGTCAACTCTTGCACGCCTGCTCGTGATTTGCGAGCTGCACTATTCAGTAACTGATCATAATTTTCTTGTGTTTAGCATCTGCACCACATTGGTGCGCCCAGTTCGCCGTGTCTTGAATGGAAGTTTCCTGTTTACAGAGTTGCCTTATGATCCCACCCAAGGCCTTTCACTTCACTCAGACTAAAATAGGCCTCAGCCCCAGACGGACGGGGATTTTCTGCCTATATCCTGAGGATGTTTTACAAAAGAAACATGGCGAACCATTGTGATCTTTTAGGACTTCAGTCACAAGTTATGTTTTTCCCCCCTTTCCTTTGAATCACTTAAACTACTCAAAGTAAAAAAGAAAAAAAAAACTGCTGATCTGTCTTTCATAATACAATATGATTTTCTTAGAAATTTGTCTTATTTAATTTGATCTAGTTTAGTTTAATGGTAGATTTACTGATTTGCTACTTATAGGGCTGCTGCAAGATTTCCAAAGTCAAACTCAAGCACTTCTCATGAATTTTTAAGGTCTATTTTCAAGTTTTTCTAGCACCTTACAGCTGTGGTAAATTACATATTCATATGCATATAGTCAGAATGATTGTTTCACTTCTTCATCAGGTGTTGTTATACTAAAACAACCAAATTATGCTTTCTGGTAGCATGCTAAAGAAGGATGACATATTACAGGAAAACTAAACAAGTTTCATGTTTCAAAGTGTGTCACCTGCCTGTAGGTAGACTTGTATAACCTCACTGAACTCAGATCTGACTTACTTTACTTCTTTATCTAAAAAGTGAACTTTTCAGTCAGGTAGCACTTTGTTATGAAAGTGGTGCAATTACAATTTCAAGCAGTTTCAAGCACTTAATGCAAAAATCCGAGCACTTTTCAAACCTTGAAAACACTTGAATTTGATTGTAGTGCTTACAAGGATTTCTAGCACCCAAACAAACCTTGTATTTGTTGTTTGCATTTTGTGTTGTTGCATGTGTGGTGATATAGAATTTTTCAGATAAATAAACCACTTAAAATTAATTTTCTTTTTCTAAAAATGCATTCTCACACAGCTACAAACAGGGCCATTTTTTTAGGCCAATATGCATTTTTAATGCACTCTATATATACAAATTAGATTTTCCAATAAAATCCCAGTGTGTTGACAAATACCTTTAATAGTCTTTAAAAGCTCTAATGTATGGACTTCATCTATTCAATGAATATTTTATATCTGTCCTTGGTTCTCTTATTGCAATTATTAGCCTTTTTCATACATCATTCTATAAAGTCAAGTTTAATGTGAGATTGTGACTCATGGGGTATTGGGTTATAATACAAGTCTTTGTTACAGTCTGCTTGGCATGTGTACAACTGCAGTAGGTACGATTTGGCTAAAACAGCTATTCCCAGTGCAGCGACAAAATAATTGGTGTGATTTTAACTGTTTTTGACAAGCAGAAGCTGGTTGTAACAGGGAGTCATTGTGTTGGGTCCGCGCCACACTTGCTGGTGGATTCAAGCCTATAGGGAAGCATGCATGAATGACCTGCATCTTTCCCTCCAATTACAATCATATACAGTCTACATTTAGCCCAGTAACAACACAGCCGCAGGCAGACAGAACTACACAAGACGACAAAACCATCACATGATAACACTGTCCCTATGCGAGTCAAATATTTCATGACAATGAGAAAACCAACGGCATGTACAGTGCAGAGTTAGAACGCGTCACAACTGACACGGTCACACTGTTGTCACAAAGTCATCTTTTCAAACCACATTGGTCAAACTACTTGTGATATTCCATAAGTTAAATATTATCTTTCAACACAAATACATGCCAAGAACAACAAACCCTATTAAATACTTTGTGAGTCACTGTGACTCTTATGTTTGTTTTATAATTTGTAAGTGGATGATTTTTTTCTTTCAACCCATGACTCCAATATGAATTATGCCTTGGATATCAAAAATTTCCATATAAAATAAATAAAGGTCAGTATCTGTCAAATGACGTATAGAATGGCAATTGATCGTCCTGATGAAAGTATGAAAGTATCTGCAGTATTTCGAACTGGGTTTCTCGGAAAAAATGCTGTACTGCTAATGTAACCTGACCATACTGCTGCAGCTTCACATTAAAGCATTTAACTGGGGAAACACGAGTTGACCTGTATTATGAAGTAGTCACAGGAAATGCAATGTGCGTGTCAGTGAGCTTGACAGCGGATCAGTTTGAAATATTGCAGGGAGTAATGGAACAGGACGGAGCAGCCACAGAGAGCTGTTAGATGAAGAGCTGCTGGCGACAGGCTTTACATCTGAAACTTCTCTGTCAGGTAACCAACTCCTGTCACTGTGCCCTGCTGTTCACAGACTCATGTGCAGCACACAATCAGACCACAGTTGCTCACAGAATGATGGAAAAAAGACCAATTATTGCCTGACTTCTTATTAAATCGACAACAGTTTGTTTTACTGCTTCCAGAATTCTGTGACCTGCTGTATTAAGCTGTATTTGCTGTTATCACCAGTAACTACATGTCGCCAATTCAGCCAGACTGTAAACTTCAAGACTTCAGACTTCAGACTGTCACTTTAAATTAAGTTTGGGTAGTTCTCCTAGTACTTTTACAGACAGATGAAGACTCTAGATTTCACATCTCATATAGTCAATTCAGACTTTAGAAAAGCTAAACTTATTACACATCTCTAAAAGTTGAGAGCATTTTGAATAAATCTCAAGAAATACTACTGTCAAATTGTTGTAAATTTAAGGAATGTGTGAATTTGGTAACATTTGTCAGTTAGAATGGATTAATTTCCATTGACACCACTTCACAGAGGACTTTATTTTCAAGTGGAAGAAGTATCAACTAGACATCAGCCATTCTTCTCCGTCCTTGTGTTGAATCATCTTACATCATCTTTTCACATCACGTATATGGCAGCAGTGCCTGACTGTGAGTAGTGATGAGCAACACTGTACAACCACTGACTCTTGACACAGAATCGCATCAACAATAGATGTGACGCAATTGCAAATACGCGCTCAACTGGCTTAGGTTTCACAGTAAATAAACTTGCAGGACCATCATGATACTGTGATTCTGACTGATGTTACAGGGCTTCTTTGTTACTGTGGTTGATTCATGACAATTGTGCTGTGCCGTTCTGTTCAAACTGAAGTCTTTTTTTTTCTCAATAATACAGTCTAGTGTGCAGCCCATTCCTGAGAATGTTTGCTTACAAACAGAACAGAGGAGCTAACCGCATTACTCAATCACAAATAAGCAAATATAAGAAGATTGCCCAGGCATTAGCCTCTCTGAAGAACTGCTAATGTGGCATTATGTAACCCTATTTTCGATACTTGGTCCTTTCTCCATCAAGGCTACATAACACATAAGGAGATCTGCATACTAATCGTGGCAAGAATGATTAATGAAAAGGGTTTGCTCTCAGCAGGAATGGTTTAAGTGTGGAGGAAATATAGGGCCATATGGGAAAACGTCTGGCAGAGGATGGCTGTTTGAGGTCAAGCGAGGCAAGTGTCAATTAGCCCGGTCAAGGTCTGAGGCGCCGATGAACTAATGCCGTTTAATAAATAATGCTGGGCTGTAGCTGACATCACAGCATTTAGTGAAAAATTATTGCTGGAATGGTGCGAGAAAGACATACCACAGTGGCACCGGAGTGAAATCAATGTCAACCAGGCTGAAAGGGGAATGTTGCATCACAGCAATAAATGTGTTTCCACAAAGTTTTCCCAGAGGTAGGATCCTAAAAAAAAATCTGGGCACACACAAGCTCTGTGGTTTAAGAGTAGGAGAAAGCATCCTGATAATCTCAGACTGGCACCACAGCGATCTGCACTCCGTTAGAAAGAGAATGTAATCGGTGGTTCAGTTCGAGCAAGCTAGGATAATTATCCCCTTCTTCCCAAAAGCAGGAAGCAGGGAGCAACTGTCAAACATTCCAGTAAGAATCAGATTACGTTGAGGCCGTGGTAATGAACGGACATTTTCCTTGATGGGCAACGTAGGGACACGGAGCTGCAGAGTTGGGAACGTGACCAGCCACAGGTTAGACAAACCCTCAGGGACCAATTACAAAGATAAGGTTTCAACAAGACAGATATTGTACACCAATCCGCTCCACTGCACACAGGACGTGGAACAACAGTATTCCTAATCACTGATTTATAAATGGGGAAAACAATGTTGTGTGGAGGCCTTTTCCCCTCCTTTCTTCTCCGCTTTCTTTTAAGGCTATGTAGGGGCTACGTTCCACTTTTTTTGCCTTCTTTTTTTAAGCTGTCCACTACGCCTCATGTTCCCGCTGGCAGAACTCGAGGACTGCTGCTGCTGCAGTTTTCACTTTTGACAAAAGCATCCATTAGCACAGACAGCTGTTTTTGCTCATACTAGCGTTGTAATGAATCACCTCTTTTAGCTCACATGGCAAGTAATTACCTGCCTACCACCAGCACAGCTGTTAATAAACCACAGTTTGCAAGAGGCGTGACAGGCCACATTAGGATCAAAGGCACATCCAGCAAACAGTGTTATTATGACTCAACATTACAGCTTCACACTGACTAGAAGGTGTTCACCAAAGAATGCAAAATTAGCCATCAGGACAGAGCTGTTTTGGCTGAGTGATGTGACTGAAAATATTATTACAGCGCCTTCTTTCTCTGTTCTAATCTGATCATCCCACACTTTCACTTCACACACCGGCCCTCCTCTACTCTGTGGTGTGTGTATTTGTTTACACTGGGAGGGGGTGGATTTCCTTCGCATACATACACACAATTGGCTGGTGGAGGGAGATTAACTTTATTGCTTCAGTCTGATTGGCTTTAAGTGTGGCACTTACCCAATGCTTGAAAAAGGCTATGAAATTTTGCTTGTGAGGGTTTAAAAGAAGGTCAAATGATGGGTTGTGGGAACCGGGAACTTGTGAGCTTCACATCCTAATTATAATTTGTATAATATATGTACTTTCAAGGTCCAGTGTGTAAGATTTACTGGGATTTATTGGAAGAATATGGCAGAAATTTAATCTAATATTCAAGTGTGTTTTCATTTGCGTATAACTACCTGAAAATAAGAACTGTTGTCTTTTTTGTTACCTTAAATGTGGCATACACAATTTGAGCTGCATGACTCATTTTAGAGCAGGACTGAATTTCAGCTTTGTTGGGTGACTGAGCAGTGCACAGTGGGGAGTGAGGACTGATCAGCTGCTCCCCAACGACAATCGCAAGTTTGGATGAATTTCTGACATGTTGGAAATTTTGGTCAGCTGATGTCATGTGGACAGAAAACATGCACAGTAAAAGTTTTTTTTTAAGAAGTTTTGCCACACAGGATGGCACAGATGATCAAGGCAGCATGTTTCTAAGACACAAATTTCTACCTGCCTCAGAGAGTTCAAATGAATCTTTATGGACAACTGCTAACATGTACAGTGTAAGCACTAAGATCATGGCTTGCCAACTGGACCTCATGAACATAAATCGTGAGCTTTGGCTTTACATTGCAGATGATTTACTCGTACAATCTGAGCTGGCAAAGCAACATCTCTATGATTGTACAGTGTATGCCCAGCAAATGAGCCATTAGTATCTAATGAGGGCACAGGTCCTCTTCCATAAAGATCACCATGTTACACCGCCTTTTGTAGAGTAGCCCAGACATGCCAAACACTGGCTCCAGATCCGGCCTTTCACGTTTTATGCAAATTTCGCAGCAACAGTAGTTTCTCTTACATGCTTAGAATGGAAGAGTGAGATTATGTGCTGCAATCTGTAAGCTCACTGCTAGATGCCACTAAATCTGACACACCAGTACACCACGTTTGACTTAGAATGTTTATTTTTAATCATCTAGATATTTATTGCTGAGTTTGTTTGGTATTATGATGTCGTCTACTCTCTTGGACTCCTGTATCTCTACTATCTTTACATTAGGGTAACAACAGAAATCTTTATTGTGTCATGTGACATCTGTAATCATGTCTTCCTGTCCTGATGTCCTTCCTTGCTTAACTAAACCCTGCTATATGTTTTGTCATAAAATTATCAATATGATTATATTTCATCATCGGTGAAAATTTTATGTCTGTTTATCTGAGCAGAGGGGAGAAAGAAACACACCCACATGAACAACACTGATTAACTGATTTGTGAATATTTGCAAGTATATTGATATGCTTACAATAAAGATTGGTAGAACATACGTACTTTCAGTGCAGTGAGGAAGTCTACCAGTGCCTCTGATGAATATTTGAAAGCTTTAACTAAGGCAGGTGAGTAATCCACAAGAGGCATAGTGTTAATGAACTGGCTCTAGTTGCTGCAAGTGGACAGATACATCGAGCCATATTGCTAATGAACCTGGCTGTGGTTCCACAGCCGAAGAGTAGGATGGAGACATAAGGTGCCAATGGCTTTTTCTGCTAATGAAACACTTGTGATAGCAAACAGCTTTGCACAATAAATCTAACCAAATAAAAAATGCTTTCCCGACTACACGGATATCAGTCTTATATTCTGCCAAATTAAGAATTCTGCTTAGACAATCACATTGTAAGTTTAAACAGTCCTGACAAAAAAAAACCTTGCCCTGATTATGACCCTGTTCATTTAACAGCAACCATCTTTTAAGTACCATTGTTGCAAATACTGTAAACAAGTATTAGCTGCGTGGTGAACCCGAATACGGGGATTTAGAGATCTCTAATCACACAAATTAATCAGCTCTCCATCTGATCTACTTCATGTCTGAGCAGTTCACCAAGAGGAGGATTATACAGCAGATTATACACCACAGTGAGCTTGTTCTGTGTGGGAACAAGGCTAACATGGAAACTAGCTTCAATTTTGTAGTATTCAATGTCACTACAATGGAGATATGTGGTCTGATTTAGGGTTTCACCTACTGAACTTAAAAAAACTACCAAAATTTGTTTCACTTACGCTATCAATCGTTTCTGTAACGTAGGTGTCACTTTTTCCAAGTGCTGGAACTTCCACAATCTCATGTCGGAATGAAGCTCTTAATGACAGCCATGGTGAGTAGCGTAATTCAATAGTAGTCATGTAAATATTGCATGTCAGGAATGGTTTATTCTTTAAGCTCTCCAAGCAGTCGAGTGGGTCTCGGGCTAAGTTATGTAAAGACTGTGGTCGCTCAGTGGCATGAGGTCTGTTGCCTTCTGCTGTGAAGGCCAATGGAATTTCTGGAGCCTCGACTGCGGAGCTGTTTGTCTTTGTTTTAAAAATATCTCAAGGAATGCGAACATAAGGAACTGAAACATGCCGTTGACATTATAATGCCTGTGATTCAGTTGCAACAAATGTACAGCATGACCCTGAGGGTAACATCCGGGTTCATATGATAAAGTGAAAGACTGGTCGCAGTGCAGCCCCAGGATTACACACCATCATTGACATTTGTAAATCAAATACAGCGCTAAATGTCTAAGTAGAACTTGAAGTGTTCTTTGTGCACTACAGCCTCAAACCAATCTGTCAAAACACAAGCATGATTTTTCTTTATGCAAGTTTTACAATTGCATATTTAAAAAAAAAGTTCAACACAATAGATCAAAGCAACCCGTGTATGAACGACATAACCCGGAGTGAGCCCTCAACATGCCAGCATTCAAGATCACAATATGAAAGTAGCAACAGTAGAGAAGACTGCAGAGTAAGCAGCCCAGAAGCCAGCATGGGGTCTCTCGATAAACATTTCAGAAATGTCTTCCTCTCTCACCCTCCATTGTTTAAAAAGGAAAGGATACTTTTGCAAACTTGGCAAAACGAACATTTTTATGCACCTCCTGAGGAAGTATCCACCTTAAACAGAGTCGAGAGTATTTTTTTTAATATATTCCTCAGAACAGTTCCCATGGCAATATTATATGGAGTCACTTTTACTACAGACACAGTTTAATCGAAACAAGTTTCACCACTGTCTATCTGAAACTTCAGCTGTGAAATGGCAGGTTTAGTGTCAGCACAGCTTCTTAAATATGATTATTTGTTGGTTTCTTTAGTCTTCTATTATATTAAACTTTGTGTTTTGAACTTTGCTTGGACAAACAAGCAATCTGAGTATGGCAACTTGGGCTTTGAGAAATTGTGAGGGGTATTTTTCTAACCCTGTCCTTTCTTTTTTTGTGTGGCTACGGAGCTTCACAGCAATATTCAAAGCGTTGACTCAGGAAGGACTCAGACAGACATTTCTCTGTTCTCAGCTGAGATAGACACCATGGAACTGCAATAAATGTTGTTATTCTACGGTATTGTTATTTGAACTGATTGAATAAAAGACATTTTGCAAGAGGTTTGGTGTGTTTAATGCCAGTTTATAATCTCGAGGGTTTATAATCTCGAGGGGCTAAACTAATACCTACCCAACAAGCAAACACCTGAATAGTCAAATATTCAGGTCCAGCCCTATTTGTCATTATTTTCTGACATTAAATCAATTAATAGAGAAAATACCTGGAAGATTAATCAATAAGGAAAATAATGACCAGTTGCAGCCCTAATATTGTGCAACACCACTTATTGATCACACAGGGACACATCTGCCACAGACAAACCTCTTAATTTTTCAGTAGCTTCAACAGACCAGCATGCAGTGCAGCCACAGATTGCATCTTTGCACAATTCTAATGCCATGAAAATATGGACAATAATCAACCAAGAAACATCT
Organism: Lutjanus campechanus; assembly: GCA_027495735.1. Lineage (NCBI taxonomy): Eukaryota > Metazoa > Chordata > Actinopteri > Lutjaniformes > Lutjanidae > Lutjanus > Lutjanus campechanus. The sequence goes on from JAJHUR010092970.1 coordinate 16,646, forward strand.
TGACAGAGTATCTGCGGATGAAATATCACAAGGTTTTAATCTACATCTATACTTTAAGGCGTTAATTCAAATATCAACCTACCTTGGCGAAAATATGTTTACTACAGGACCGTTAGCCAACATTACAGAGCTGCAGTTTTGTGCTCCTTTAGTGTTAAATCATGCTCCATGCTGCATTTAACTTCCTTGAGTCTCAGTGGTGCATTCAAACACAAACTCCACTGGATTGGTCTTTTCATTATTAGATTTCAGGGAGTAATAGGCGCACAGGGCTACACAAACATCCTGGTGTATTCCAGTAAGGAACAGTCTCTGGAATGCATATGTGATCTGGCTTGTAGTCAACCATGATAACATGCATTTATCTGTACAATTAAACCATAAAACAGACATAAACGCCATCTTCCTGCAGTAAAGAGGTTATATGAATTATTTAAGACTCAACCTTTTCATCATTTGCTCCCTGTACAGTCATAACACTGAAAAATCAATACTTTTATTACAATAATCAATACCTTTTATGGGTCCACTGACCAGCGGGCTTTGCTATGCTTTATTGCCATCACAAAACCATGAAGAAAGGCTGATGTGAGTTTAAAGGCTTGATTTAAATGAGCCAATCAGAGGCTGTGCTGATCTTCTGTGTGGGTATGGTACGTTGGTGCATTTGTTTCTTTCTTCCCTTCCTGAAATCATCCCCTGTATTTAAACTGGGAGGAATACGTCACTGTGACCGCGGTGTGTGTAACCACTCCTGCCTACACTCGGCCTCCACTTTCAACACAAGAATAACATGTGACATCACTTTACTTCTACAGGCTTAGCGCTGCAAAGCGCAAGCAAAATGCCAAGGCAAGCAGCAGTGCCTAAATTTACAGACTGGATGGGAGTTAAGGAGAATTAGGAAACCCTGTGTTGCCTGGGAGAATACAAAATTATGACTACGGCAGACAAACTTGCAGCAGAAGTCCTTCCTACTGTTTGAGCCATAAATCTGGAGGGTTTTTAAATAGATGTTCACATGCTGCTGACGCCCTGACAAAAATAGGAAAGCAGTCACAAAACAACACCCAGCTTCAGAAAATAAAAACAGGTTCAGGGGGGAAAGGGGCTGGGCTGTCAAGCCATTCTTCCGGCTTGAGTTCAAACAGCATCCTTGACGCTTTTCCTCTTCCTGCTGCTAACACCGGGCAGGATGCTGAGAGACAGGGCAGCTCTGTGCTCATCAGTCATTTTACAACCTGTGGCAACTACTTCCTCTACAGGTTTATGGTTATTATGTATGCTTTCAGTTGTTAGGGCAGTAAATGCAAATGATTTTTATTCAGATTTACAGCCACCATTTTAAACAAAATGTGATTCGCAAATATTTTTAAAAGGCCAGTATTCTACTTTCTGTAATTTAAAATGTAATACATAATTGCACAATTTCATATCAGCCTAATGAATGCACATATTCAATTTCAAATATTTCATGTAGGGCTGCACGATTAATCAGAATATTATCGTGAACTGAAATATGGCCAAGCGCAATATCCAAATCGCAGAGGCTGCAATTTTTCAGTAAAGGAAAAATGTGTGACAGCATTATAATGAAGTACTATAGTGCTGCAGAGAATGCATTGGCCTACAAAGCTTTTTCTTCAGATGTAAGATGTTTTCCTTTAAATCATTTTAAAAAACAAACGAGTCTTTGTAGGTCTTTCTGTGGTTGTCCTACAGACAAAAGTGTATTTGTTATTTTAGCTGGGGCCATTAAACTCCTCGCTGTTTGCGTCTGAGTTTGAGTAATGACCAGCTAATGGCCTAGAAATTAAGATTTATTTTGCTCACCATAAGTCACTGAGGTCAAGAGTAGCCACTAAATGTGCAAAATGTCCCTGGTCTCTCAGAGTACAGTCACTGCACGCCCGCACTGATCTTCTGTGCTGGTCCAGAATATGTGGAAACAATGTAAAGTAGGCAGCTTGTCCCTCCAGCTACGTGGCTGTGATGAAGCCGGGTCACCGCAGCGGAGGACTGTTGTTTTGTGGCCTTTAGCTTTGCCACCTGGCTCAACAAGAGGAGAGATGTCGGCACCGAGTCCGGCTACTTGCTGCAGATTAACAGACCAGCTAAAGCAGGAGTATTCATCTGTGCACTACCACAGAGAGCCAAGTGTGTGTGTGTGTGTGTGTGTGTGTGTGTGTGTGTGTGTGTGTGTGTGTGTGCAGGTTTTTGTTCCTATATGACTAAAAAAAAATTGATTTCCCTCATTAATTCCTGATTCGATGGTGCAGCGTTTGATGTCTTGGTGCTTTGTGACACACGGCTGAATGATGCGATAAAGAGACGGATGCTGCATCAAAGTATAAAGTTCAAATCAGTTCATTTCAGTTCAGTGCCTTCAATGGTCCACAGTAATGAGATTAAATTTGCAGCCATGAGTAAAATGTGAAACAACACCATAAATAAGCAATTTCCAGTACACACACGGCACCAAGTTACTATTTGTAGACTGAAGACTTCAGCAACAAATGGCTCTAGATATCAAATACTGCAGCTTCTTCTCCATCGACTAAAACATGTTTTGAAGCAGATGCGGGAATACAGATCCCAGAGTTCAATGCTTGGACAGCTAAAGGCAGCCCAACCCACACCTAGTGACCCAGCACACAAGCATGTAATTGATGGCACTTTGACACACAAAGGTTTCATGTTTGATCATGGACATGCATTCTAGGGAAGCAACTAGTATTCATTTTAGATACTGGTTGGGTTATTGCTTACAAATGGATCGGTTATGAAAAGATAAAAGGTCAAAATACAATGAGTAATGCCCATCACATGTTACCAGAGAACAAATAGATGGCTTAAAACTCTTTATTTGGCTAAACAACAGGCAAATATCAAAGTATTTTACACTCAGCAACATCAAATTTGCCTCCCCTGTAGCCTAATGTGAAAATAGCCATAGTTCAGTGTAATAAATTCCTTTCGAGATAAAGCTGTGCAGTACCATGCTGTTGAATATCAATCTTGTTAAGGTGAAGTGCTCGCTAACGGATTTTTATTTATTCATGAACAAAATTACAAAGAAACAAACCTTTTGTGTGAATGGATGAAATCTTTTACTTCCAACTCATGAAAATGGGAGCAAAAAAAGTGCTGGGTTTATACTTTTTTAGTGTAAAATACCTTGAAATTTGACTGTTGCTCAGCATTAACATAACATTAACATTTTATTTTTGTATAACCAATCCATTTGTAAAGTATCTAACATGAATACTAATGCATACTCATTATCAAACATGAAGCCCAGGCTTTGTGTGTGAGAATGTTATCAGTGAGCAAGAACAAAAGTGTTGAACATATATTTTTGTTGAGTGCATTTATAATAATATGAAAAGCAAGCAACCACTCAAAATTGATAAGCTGTATCAACAGAATGTTTGGTATTTCTACTAGGTAGATAATTCCATGACAGTCTGTATTTTCTTCACAAATTCTGTTGTGTCCTGCTAAATTAACGGCCATTTCTCTGATTAATGTTACATTAAATTTTAGGGAGTCTGTTAAAAGTGACTGTACGGTGCTTAAATACGGGCCCATGTTCGAATCCTTGCTGTCACTGCAATGTCTGCAAATCTGATAATGTGTCTGTCCTGCCATGGTCTGCAGCAGACATCTGCACAGAGAGTAAAAATACATCCGTAAGGGGAGAGGGAGGCGGAGAAGCTCTTTTAAGATAAAATGATGATTGAGCCCACATGATGAAATCCATCATCTGTACAACCCAATTAAGATTAAATTTGAAATAAAGAAGCTAAATGTGTGGCTGGAATTGGATGGAAATAGTTGGAATGTGTGTGGCCAGAGTCATTTTATAACTAGAGGGTCTCAATTCTGACCCGTGTGCTATTGCAAACCACAGTGCGTGCTCAAGGAGTGGTGTTTTATTCAAAGGGATGTCATTTCCCCCCGGACAAATTATTGCATTTAGACATGAAAAAGAAATTAGAGATCAAATAGCCATGTCATGTTATCTTAATTCATATCACAACTGCAGAAATGAACAGCAGAGCTTTACATTAAAAAAAATGTCCTCCTCCCTCTGCTTTCTTGACTATCAGACTGCCTTCTTTGTACTTTGCACACTAGAATTTTGACAGTGGTGCACTTCCTGTCACAGTCCAGAATCAAGCAAAGGAAACTGACAAAGGCAATGCGAACGCTAGTCAAGCTGTCAAGCGGTCGGTTATTTAACCTGCCATGTGACAATAGGGCGAGGCTGAGGGTCAAATCCCACTGTGGTCAGTCTTGAGCGATAGAGACAGATCCCTCTAACCGTTAGCTAATCCTGACAGAGAGACCCTGCCAACACCATTAGGATAAACTGTGTCAACCACCGCAGTCGCTGGACACTTGAAAAGAACAGCGGAAGAGGTGCTGCTATTGAAAAACACAGAGGAGATGACCAATAGAGCCACCCAGTCACATGATATTCAATGCCATGAAGCTTAATGTCGACACAAGACCTCTTAGTTATTATAAACATGTCTTTTTGCTGTTCTGCAGGATAATCACAGGCTTTCTAGTGGCTTTTATTGCTGTGAAAACAAGATGCGGGCTTCTCTGTGACGCAACTGCAAAATGACATGGATTCAGTGTTTCTGAGGACTTCCAAGTCCTGTCAGGACATCGCACTTTCACCTCGGACTAAATCATTTCCAAACATTGTCATTTAGTCATTGTTCAAACTGTTAAAGTTGCCTCTCTGTTCATTTTTCATCATTTCAAAGGCCTCTTGGATGAAATGTTTGCATACTGACACAGCACGGGTTCATACCATGGCTCCAGACTGATAAGAGACCACAGACATTGGACATATTCTGTCCAAAGCCTCAGTATCTTTTAATCTGACTATTTTCCAGCTCAGGAATTCCAAGTACTTAATTTGGCCTCACGTATTCTTGTCAGGTTTGGAAAGTTTCAGAAACAGCCTTCAGACATCGATATGAGACTGACAGCCATGCTGATGCAAATTCTTTCAGGTGTGTCAGCAGGATAAGACAGGGGATATCAGGTGAAAAATCAATTCCTGGTTATTATTTAAAGGATCATATCATCAAAACTTCCAGCAGCTATTTCCTACTGAGGAAATCTCTGGGTTCACGGGAAATAAGACAAAAACAAAGACCACAGATGAATAAAATGGAAATTTGAGAGGAAGACAGACAATTCATGCCAACTACATGAAAGAATTTGTGGATTAGTCAATCAACAGAAAATAAATTGGCAACTGCTGTGATAGAAGATTAGGCTAATCGTTTGAGGCATTTCCTACGAGTAAAAATACCAAACATAATCAAATCGCTGCCTCTCAAATGATAGAATTTGGGCATTTTTGAGAATTTTGGACAAAGTGATTACTCCAGAAAGCAATCATGTGATTAATCAATAATGAAAATAAACATTAGTTTAGCCTAAATATGGACCACTAATGTTAAGTCTGTTCTTAGATGAACATAACTGCTACTGGTGCCAACCAAATTCTGCATGTGTCTTTGTTTCCATAACCATAATGGCATCTGTCACCCCTACAAATTATAGCCTGCATAAAGCTGTAAAGACCATGGGCCTAGTCCAGCTAACAAGCCGTCAATGACACCATAATTGTTTCCTCAATGTCAGATAGCCGGGCAGACGGCCGTGCCACTAACTGTAGCCCACTGGTTAAAGTGGTGGCCTATTGATTGTCCATTGTGTGTAAAGCCTCTGCTGAAGCAGCGACCAATTGCAGTGAAAGCACGGCTCAAATGAAATGATACAATCTTCACAGCCAAGCTGGATTTACCTATAAAGCCTTAACTGCTAATATCTGAAGACATGCAAGCTTGGGTGTGTGTATGTGTGGCTAATAACCACAGGTAGGGATGCACAATATGGATTTTTTTCAGTTGATACCGATGATGATAATTACCTGCTTGTCATGGCCAAGACCGATAACAGAACTGATAATTTTCCATTTTTGTATTTTAAAAAGAAGTTGATATAAACTGTAGTTTATGCACCTGAGGGTAAGAAAGGCTACGCTTAGTGAGAAAAGATGGGTGATTTAATATTTCACAGCTCTGACCTAACCAAATCTAACTGACATCACTATTACAACAAAAATAAAGAACGATTCTGACTCTTCAAATGTGTTTTTATTTTTTCTTGTGAAGCACATCACAAATGAACTTTGACTTTTTGAACTCAGATCTCTGCCAAAGAATTCAAATTCAGTGCTTTGGCATAATCCGTCAAATCAGATACTGTTATAGACAATATTTGAAAGTAATAGTTAAATTATCAAAATAATACATATTATAAATTTGCCATGTTTGGCTTAATATTTATTGTGCATCCCTAACCACAGTCAACAAGTTTTGCATGTCCAGAAGCTACACAAGTGGTATTCCCAAAAAAGCCTATGGATCAGATGATACTGGGGTGATAATGTAAAAGAAAAGCATCTTAAAAAACAAATAATATCATAGTGATATTAATATACTTTCCCCCTTCTTATTCTATGCAACTTTGTCCATCCCGAGAGCCAAAATCATCCAATAAAAACTTGGTCGCGAATTCAAATGTCACAATACTGATATTACGACAATGTTGTGGGATGACTATTGGTGCTTTCAAAAAATATCAACACAGATAGATAGATAATGTGGATATAATGAGTAAGTGGGTAAAGGCAAATAATAGGACAGCTAGAACCATCTGGCAAGTTCTGAAAATGACATCACTTTACTGTGATGCAGCCTTTGAAACCAGGAAAAAAAAAAAATTATGCCATAACAATGTCCAACAAAATCTGAGAAGATATCTAGTCTTATATCACAATAATGATACATTGCCCAGCCCTAACTACTAGGGCTGAGCAATATGGTATAAAAGAGGGATTATTATTATAACAGATACTGTTATTGTGATATAACAAAATGTATGTGTCAGGGCATCACTGCAGGGCTACAGTACTGCACTGTAATGCTGTTTTGTCACAGATCTTTCCTTTACCAAAAAAAAAGCTTCTGTGATTTGGATACTGTCCTTGGCCATACTGCGATTTTGATGAAATTTTGATTAATTGTGCAGCCTCATGCCCAGTGAAGCTCTACATCATAGACGAGAAAAGATCAACAATACTGGGCCTGATTCAGGGGCAGAGATCTTTAAATTACTTCTCACTCTAATATAACAAAGAAAAAAGAAAAAAAGATGAGGGGTAACGTCTGTTTTGATAGGCTACTGAAGGCTATTAGCTAGGTTAGGATTAGCCACGGCTTGTAGCCTATCTCTCACACACTCATCTGTCTACCCTTTTGTAATGTCTTTTCCCGTTAATTTTGCAAAATGCAAAAGTCGATTTCACCTAAGGCGACTTGTTTGCGAAATGCACAAGTCTCACATGCAAGAACAAGAGGCAGAAACTGACTACTTGAAGGTTAGATTCCCACCAAGTTTCCAGCTCCTGTTATGTTAAGTAGCTTTGATTATCTGTGCAGATAGGGGGCTTAGCGGGATGTAGCCACACTGGAACAAGCTGAAAGGCAACAGTTGCACACAGAAACACTGCTACTCTGTTGCACTTTAGGACGCTGCAATAAACTAAATGTTGCAATGTTATCATGAAGCAACTGAGTGTCAAACACAGCGGAAATCTCCACTTTAAACACAGATTGCATTAGCGGTTACACAGGATAAATTATTTCTTCTGACCTGTTGCGTCCTTTCAGCCGGATTCATCATCACAGCCTGCCGAAAGCTGTTATCCACATAAGACGCCATTGTTTTGGAAGACGCCGTCTGCAGGATACTGAATTTCTTATCCTAATAAAATGTTTAGAAATATCCCAGCTGCACGGATACAAACAAAAGGAGTCCCCGTGCTGTCTTGCTTTATTCTTGTCGCCTGTGCTCCGATGCTAGCGGATAAGCTGGGAGTGCCCGGAGCCAGGCCACGACTGGAGCCAGACAGCCGAGCAGTCTCCTCGGGGTGTCTGTCTTTCTGTTGCCCGAGCCGAAACCGGCTGCCAACACCGGTCAGTCCCGCCGAGAGGAAAACTTCTTTTAAAAGCGAGCCTCAAACTGTCTCTGCGAGTTATTTTCTTAACGTAAAAAATGTCCCTTTATTGAAGCCAGCGTTCATCAAAGCCATTCCTTGTCTCTTCAGCATTCTGCTAGCGACGAAAAGAAATTCCATGTAGGATCCGCCAAACAAAAAAAGTGAGCTAACGGCTAACGGCTATCCCGTCAACAACAACCCGGCGTCCATTATGAGAGGTAGACCCGAGGACACTCACTGAGAACAGTCATTATATTAACATTTTTACTGGGTCTAAAAGTGAAGATAGGTCCGCCGCCGCTGTGCTCTGTTGTGTGCCACCATGGTGACTGACACAGCAGGATAAAGGCAGCCACGGTTAGCGGCTGCACTTCCTGCAAGCGTTTTCAAAATAAACTCCAAAGAGAGAACAACGTGTTTGACGTTAATACAAAGAGACAATGGAGGAAGCGCTATATTTAGGGAGGAGTCTGCGGTAAATGAAATATACATGCTGTGTGTTTTCCCCCAAAATGTTCCTTTCTCTGTCTGCACGTACTCTTACTATCAGTGAAGAACACTGTATGCAAAATGTTATTGCATATGGGGATAGTTTAAATACACACAACGTTTTAAAATGATTTACCAAATGAATTTAGCTGCCCTTCGAAAAAATGAAAATAAACATATGGATGGACGGGAATTATACAATAGACTCAATAGACTATTATATATAGCCTACGTATAGGTATATGTATAAATGGCCAATATGTGATAGATTTTTTTTAACTTCCTATCAGCATCAGCCCCCCAAAAGCTAGTATCAGTCTTTTCTATTCAATTTGATTCAATTTCACGTAAAAGGGCTTTACTGGCATGGGAAATTGCCAACACAATTTTGAAAGAATAGAATAGAATAACAGAATAACAAAAAATATACATTGTCAAAGCAAATAAAAAACACCTAAAAATGTAAATAAACAGAATAATTCTGGTTGTGCTATTAAAATTATGTATATACAGACAAGTTTAAACAAATAGTAAAATAGAAACATGTAGACTTGCAGTTGAAGTAAATAAATATAAATAAGCGAGGCCCATGTAAACACTGCAACAGTTTTTAAATGAATGTATTTAGAGATATTTATTCTGTAAGTCTATGCATGTACAATAGGCTGGGTTTGTCCATGTACAATGATCAGCAGGGTACAGGAATATATAAGATTGACAGTTTTACTACGCACCATGACGTTATATAAACATTTAATATCTGTTTGTAGTTCATTCCAATATTTAAATGTTTTGATTCAGTCACTGTAGAGCTTAAATGTTGTTATTTTTGCTTACAATTATTCTTAGTTTAGTATTGCTCGGTTTATTATCTTATTTTGAAGGAAAATCGTTGTATTTCCTGTCTAACCGTTGTTATCTGTGTGTGACTTGACGGAGATTTAGTCACAAGGGGCGGCTCATGGGCGAGTCCATTTAACAAAAAAGAAAAAAAAAAGTGGGAATAAGGAGGGGGTGAGTGCAATGTGGCAAAGTGATGCTTTGGGACCACCTAGTGCCTGTTTAGGGTATTACAAATTTGACTGGATACAAAAATGCAAGGTGTGATCAACGGTAGGTTATTACAAAAACGTAGTTATTCTTAGTAGTGGAAGCAGTCAGATCTTTTATTTAAACTGCCCTACCAAAGTGAAGAAAGATTAAAAAAAAAAAAGAATTCTTGAATATAAAATACTTCAGTAAAAGTGCACGAATTAACATTGAAATAGTACCAACAGTAAAAGAGAATGAATGGCCCATTTCAGAATAATAACCAATATATTATAGTACTGGATTATAATTAATGATGCGTTTATGTGCAGGTGGAGTTAATTTTCACTATTTTATATACTGCTGTGTAGCTCAAGTAAGGGATGATGTATCATGAGCATGGTATTAAAAATCCTGACCAGGTGATGCAGGACCCTGACAGGAAAAAAAAACAAAAAAAAAAAACACAAGACATTAATTTTAAAATTATTTAATGAATTTAAAAAATATTTTATTGCTCCTTTAGAGTCTATGATCAGAACTGTGTCTGCTCTACAGAAATAACACACCTTAGAATCAGAGCATAGCCATATAATAATCAGTTATAATATATTATAATTTAGAAATGTATTTATATTGTCTCTAAATAATCCTGATCTGTAACTAAATGTAACTGTCAAGTAACTAGTAACTAATGTTGTCAGATAAATAGAGTGGAGTGAAAAGTACAATATTGGCTTCCAAAATGTAGTGGAGTATAAGTATAAAGTGACATAAAATCTACAAGTACAAGTCCTTCAAAATTATAGCTGTACTGTACAGTAAATTCACTTAATTGCATTTCACCAGTGGTTATCCTTAAAACATTTGATCAGGATGGATGGAAGACTTGGAGAATTGCAGACTAAAGTAAATGTAAATTCATTATTATGTGTTACAGATACACAACGTTTCACACAAGATTGCGACAAACAGCTTTAAAGTGACTTTGAATTCAAAAGAAGATTGAAAAAAAATAGCTTTTTCAATGCGGTTCCCTGTGGATGCACTTTTCTGGCAGAACTTTTATGGATAAGCCACTGCAAATTCAGTTATTTTGAGCTGCAATAATCTTTATGAAACCCCACAAGATGCTGACTTATTCACCCAGTGTCCACAAACAGTGCGCGAGATAAGATAAGACTTTATTGATCCCTGGGGGGAGGTTTATATTACGGCAGCACAGAAAGAGGCAAAGAGGCAAGAAAACAGGTAAAGAACTCTTGAATAAAATCAATAAAAACTAAAATAAGAAATTAAAGGAAGTATATAACTGAATTATGTGGAGAAAAAAAAAAGAAGTCCAGCAGTGCAACTCCAGAGGCTATAACGTTTGAACTATATAAATATATAGGTATAGGCAGGAATAATCAGCAAAATATATAATAACAATATAACTATTGAAGTTGTTACTCTGTTTATAACACACTTAAACTACAGTGTTACCTCAGCACTATGCTACAATTATTTTTATGCAATTTTTGTCTTCATTTCAATTCATTTCATTAAGCAATCTGGTTTAAATTAAGAATAAAAGTGCCATGTACTGGACATGCATCAATAGAAGGCTCAACCCCTGTTTCTACAATCTAACTAGGACACTGACGCCATGGCAACCAGTGGTTGCATGACAACCAACCATGACCCCATGGACAGAGCAGACCGCTGGGCTCAAGTTATAACCCAGGGGCACCCATTATGTGTGTGTATCTTGCCTGTGACTAAACCAAAAACACCAGAGGAAACGATGATGCAAAAAAGTGAAGCAGTTGCAGGAGGGCAACAACGTGGACAAAGGATGATTTTTACAGGTAGGAGAAGCAGCACAGGGAGGTACTTGTGTTGCACCTGAGTGAAATTCTAGGAAGTAGAATTTGTTGTAAGAAAGTTCAGAATTTGAATTGAACCAGTGTCTCCATCGTGATATCTACAATATGCTGCTATTGTTATCTCTACCAACGCTAATTGGTGGGAAAGTATGTATTAGATTAGGATTAAACTGCTATAACCCAGTTTCCTGTGACATTATGCTAAAGACCCTAAAGCATTGTTCAGCAATTATAAAAGCATGTGTTCTATGTCAAAGCAAATATAAGTGTAATTGGACATATGATGGCACTGCAAGCAGGGCCAAAAGTAAGTTTACATACATGCAATGTTCATGTATGAGTGTTTACAGTGCAGTAATTATTGCATTAAACAAGTTAAAGTGAGACGTGCAAACACACTGGCTAGTGTCGTGTTATTTTATGTCTCTGTATTATATTATTTTATTACATGACTGCATTCTGATTGGCCAATACAGCATTCTAAGGTCTGTTATTTCTAGTGTTGCTATGAAGAACAGACCGTTGCTATGGACACAGTTCTGATCATAGCCTCACAAGGAGCAATACATTTATTTTTAAGTCCATAAAATCATTTTAAAATTAATATTTTGTGTCAAATTACTGTTTTTTTTAAAAAGAAAAAAAGAAAAAGAGGAAAGCCATG
>JAJHUR010092971.1:0-12318 GCA_027495735.1 Lutjanus campechanus
CAGAGGTCTTTGCCAGAATTGGATTGCACAGCCACTAGAGCATATGGTGCAAATTTTGTGTGGAGAGTGTGGTGAGAGCGGCCGCATGCCCCTCTGAAGCTGCTCAACAGACCGCCAGAGGCTTCCCGCTCTCTCTGTCTTTTTCTCTCTCAGTTTATCTCTCTGCCTCAATCTTTTGTGCCATCTCTTTTCTCTGTGTTTCCCACTTGTGCCACTAATCACCTGTATGGTTTCCCTTGGCACCTGCTGCGTTTCTGTCCTATGAATAGAGTTAGTAAAGTTCACAAAAGGAGCATGGTTACGTATCTGTTCATACTAGAAAACCACACTGCCTTTCCCATTTACGAATGCGTACTAATACACAGTAGAAGTGCAGAGTCAAGCTGAAGCTGTTTTTTATTTCTGCATCAGAGAAGACAGCTTGTATGAACCAAACCAAAATAGTCATTGTGCATCTAGAGAATTACTTTTCTTTGCAGAACAGGACCACAGTGTGTTCGGGTATTTGGGGAAAAGATTTATGTCAGAAAATTAAGCCCTGTTCAGGCCCTTACAATCAGACTTATTCTAAATTTGCTCATCAAGAGCTCATAAAGACACTAGATGCCTGGGAAATCAGACAAATTTGTTAAGCTCTTTTAGTGTGCTGTTTAGTTGTGATATGAGGTGGCTGCCATTTGGTGTACTGTTTGAAAACAGACCACTACATCACACGTTTCCTTGCTGTGATTGGTAGTAGATCTATCCATATTGATAAACACCCCTTGGAAATCAAACAATTTGCCAGGCCAGGCTTTCTTGGTGTTTACTCCAAAACAGACTATCATAATATAATAGATATAATAGATTAATTGTTATTATGTAGTCATTTTTCAATAAAAAAAAAAAGCCAGACATTTGCCAGTTCAAGCGTCTTAAATCTAAAGAGCCAAAGCCCGTCTTCGTCATATATCAGACTAAATTAAATATCTTGGGGTTTTGGACCATTCTTTGGACAAGTAAGCAATCTGAAGATGTCAATTTTGGCTCTGCGCTCTGGACATTTAATGGACTAAATGTATAATTGCTTAAATGAGAATAGAATAAGCAGATTAATAAATTAAGAAAATAATCATTAGTTGCAGCCCTACTTAAAAAATCTGTAGAAATGATAAGTAACTTGAGATCTGGTGTGAAATATGAACTTCTTCAACAGTGTCTTTAACTGCTCTCACAGACCAAGAAATCTGTTCCGTTGTCCAGGTTTAAATAAACTCTTTATGAAATCTTTAAACGTCGTTCATTGCACAACACAAATCTCTACCCGTCTCCTTTCTGTCCTGCATAAGATCCAATATCTTCATCGTTTCTTGCAAAGGTATGTATGACACTGGAACCAGAATCTGATAGTGTAAACGGCTGCTACAGTCGCACATTGCCCAACTCTCCTTCCCGTACGTTCCCTAGCATCTCAGCTGACAACTAATAACCTTTACTGACATGCTCAGACGCCCCTGTACACTATGACCCAAATCAATCATCTCACATACATTTGCAGGAAACTTCCGTGAATTTATGGGAACTCATGCTGGGACAAGTGGATTGTCAGGTAGTAAATTTCCTTCCAGTTGCCTTCACTCAAATTTCTCCCTTTTGCTCTTCTATTCTAATTGGTTGCACTGTCTAATTTAGCTCCTTTCTTCCATGCATCCATGCACGAAAGCAACTACTTGCATGCAACCAAACGAGAATGATATTTGGAAACTTAATTTTCTTTAAATAATCATTTTCCACAGGTGGTGCAGATCACTCAGGTTTGCATTAGTCAGCATTTTAAGATAAAACAATAAATGTAATGTTTCAGTGTGTGCCTGCTATCAAGTACTAACAGAATGTATTCATCAAACTCTGCGTCTAAGTCAAGACGTCAGTGGGTTGAGTAATCTGTGGGAGTGATGTTTTTCTGTTGGACTGTGGTTTTGATGTGTTTAAGCAATCAGATTTAATTCTAAATCTCTTGCAAAATGAAAGGGGTTCATTTTGGGGTAATTGTTTTTGTTTCTAAAATGGATTTAGAATCAAAATCTTTAAAATTTTCCAGAAAAGTTGTTGTTGCTGTCAAGTCTTGGCTTTGTACATGTTATGCTATTTTCTTTTCTCCACAGGGTCAGTAACCGATAAACCACCCGGGCCACCGAACTCTGGTAGAAAAGGTGAGTCGAGATCTGCTGTAGGTTGTGTGTGCATGCGTGTGAGTGCTTCTATTTGTATGAAAGAGACGGAAAGAGAGCACAAGTTCAGAATGTCTTTTGACCTGATTTTTTCCCCCCCATCCGATCTGTGCAAAGTCCATATTTGTGCAAAGCAGAAAGGTACATAACTGATGTTTCACTTGTAGCTTTAAAGAAGATGTAGGTGAAAATGGTCATTGGTGTTAGAGAATACGTCTTTATTCTGGTACAAATTCAGAATTAGTGTATAATTACAAAAAAAAATCTTGTCTTTGTACCGTATTCAATTGAATATAGGTTGTATTTGCAAATCATTACATTCTGTTTTTATTTATGTTTTGCCCAACTTTTTTAGAATTGGGGTTGTAGATTACAAGCCTTACTTTAAATCAATCTATTGTAAAGTACATTAGTTGTTTCCCAGCTCCGAGGATGTTTTATTCAGTAAAGAGTTATTCTGGAGGACTTGTAGATGGGAGGGGGGGCAGGTGATAGTTGGCGTAAGGGTTTTCTGTCAATGCTTACATTAATTTCTTTTTTTCCTCTCAGTTTGTAGCTCACAGTCCAGACCTGGATCAATCAAACAGTAGTTGACTAATACTGTAAGTTACAGAATTTGTTACAACATGCCCAGCATGCATCATGACTGTGTTTTATAGAAACAATGTAAAACAAAAAAGTTGTCAAAAACAAATCTGTAGCATATCTGCAAGGGGACTGTTTGACCAGGTTTGCACTTGTCTGAGATCAACCTAGTAACTATTGTATTTTATTTACAGTTTGACCAGATCAGGTCAGTTTGACCCCAGGTGTTTGGCAGACAAGCCGTCTGATTTAAGGACTTTGTTAAGTGTTTTTAGAATGACTTGAGTGCCCTGTGGTGTGCTTTTTGATTGAATTATTTCCTAAGGAGTGTTCCAGATGCTACAAAACTGCACATGGGTGAGTATTCTAGGTAGCTGAATTCACAACATCATCCAAGATCCATTACAACTTTTTACACAGAACAGCGGCTTTCGGCCCGTTTGGGACATTTTTTCAACATCTTTAAATTTTGTCTGACAGCAAAGGTAAACTTTTTTTCTACAGAATAGGAATTTCATTCATTCAGTTGTGTCATTCTATACATGCAAGTTACAAACACCACAAATGTTTCTATTTCTTGCACTGGAAAAAAAAATAGTAATTCTCTCAAATTAAACCAAGGAAATGTATTCAGCTTTCACATAGATTTTCTCTGTATCACACAATGTTATAACTGTGGTAAGATGTTAGGACAGTGTGAATATGCTGTTTCCTATGGTTTGTAACCGCATGTTTTTTTTTAATTTATCTACAATAGTGGCACATTTTGGACTAAAACTTTAAGACCACCAAATATGATTTCATAATAACTTGTAAACAAGTTTTGGTAGCCAAAATGAGGACATTTATGAGGAGTAATTTGATCAAAATCTGATGGGTTTTCCCCATACCACATTTCAAAAACTGAGGATGAAAAAGAGTGACAGTTGTGGCCTGGTAGCTCAGTTAATAGAGCGTTGAGGCTGTGAGTCCTCTGCAGAGGCCGTGGGTTCAACTCCTGCCTGCGGCCCTTTGCTGCATGTTATTCCCCCACTCTTTCTCCCCCTTTCCTGTCATATCTTAAGCTGTTAAAGGCAGTAAAAGCATTAAAGGGTCAGTTTAATCAGACCACAGTTCCAGAGGCAAGAAACCCAAACTTAAACTAGTTTTTACAAAGTTTAATTGTAATGAATAGTCATAAATATGGTGATACAGTGATATTTAATAAAACTACTGGTTATACACTATGTGGTTAGTGCGTCATGTGGTTTGCATGCGGCCAAATTCAAACATGAATCACTGTATTAGATATTACTAATGTAGATCGATTGTTAGCGCTTTTTTAATCAGTCAGAAGCCATTATTCATGGAGTGCTGCATGTGCTACAAAACTAATCAAGAGTCCATTGAGTCATTAAATTTTAAAGCATTTTCTACTTTTTCATATTTAAGCTCTACAAATGGCTGAAATTTGGGGCTGATTGTGGCACTAGAGGAGAGGTCAGGGCAATATCCAAAAATGTTATGATTCATTTTTTGAATGCCGCGAACATTGATGAGAACTTTTGGCAAAATCTGGACCTTTCGCTTTGTGAGTCAAGGGCGATTTTGGATTTGCAGTGGAGCTGGGATAATGGCCAGACCCTCACACCAAAAGTCATTTGAAATTATCCTCAGGACATCATCACTATCGCTGCCAAATCTCAATGCAGTCTGGTTACTTGTTGAGATCGTGCACTGGAGCAGCGTTTTGGGCGGAGCTACCAATCGATCGACTGACTGAACCAACATCGGCATCCATATCGGGGACAAACTGTCTCATTTTGACTATCCGGAGTGATGAAGTCCACACTCCCTCGTATGCTCAGAGATCCGTTCACCTCTGTGTTTGGATTAGTTGTGGGTGGGCCTTCTTTCTGTGCCTATCAACACATCCTACACCTGTACTGCACTCATGCGGGTCCTGACGGGGGCTGGTCTCCTTGTGTGTGTACGTATGTGTATGGGTGTGTGGTGTGTGGTGTGGTGTGGTGTGTGTGTGTGGTGATAAATGTGCTGCTTGATCATGTTGGTGTGAGAACGTCAGTGTGAGGAGTTGATTTATCGATGTGTATGTGGGTGGTCGTCTTCTGTTTTTCTCTTATTCAACCTGTCTGTCTGTCTGTGTCTGTTATTTTTCTGTCTATGTGTCTTGGCCGGGCCATGTGCAAATCCCAACCATTCAACAGTTCTGGAGAGTAGATTGTATTAACCTCAATAATGGTAGTCTCTTTCCGTTTCTTTCTCACCCTCAACCCAGATGATGGCTCCAAACCCACACCCACCATGGAGACTCATGTCCCCCCTGAGGGTGATGGTAAGTCTCTTCTAACTACTCCCCCAACTGTAAAAGTTGTATTTAAACCACCATCTTTAGTTAAAATGCAGCTCACATGATTTCTCTTTTGTGTACTTTCAAGCTCTTGATTCTCAGATTGTTCTTCACTTTAGCGAAGCTGCAGCGTGCCAGACTTTCAATATTCAAATTCAAGATGTAATTCCTTAAGAATGCACCATTAAAGTCAAATGGAAAACTCCAGTTGTCAAAAAAAACAGATGACAAATTTGATATTTTTTGGAAATACTGGGATCTTGGATGCAATTTTCACTTTGGTTTTGTGGGTAAAGCTTGGCTGATCATGTGTTTGAAGTATGCAGCTACTGGTGGATACGGCACGGCTGGTTAAATAAAGCTTAGCTGCGGTCAGTTCTGTGGAGATCATCTAAAAGTGTGACAGTTGTTGATTTGTCTTCCTGTCATTGCAGAGATAACCGCTCCAACGCTGTGGATAAAACAGCTGGTTTATAAGGAGAATAAGCAGAACAGCTCCACTTCAAGGAAGCAAGGTGAGACAAAGAAACCCATCTTTGTTCTGAGAATTTTTTACGCATATATGCTTCCTTCGATCCATACAGACCAAGGGTCAACGACGATCCATTACACCCCTAATTGCTCATAACCTACTAGCTGTTGGCTATATTGTGTGTCATATCCAGTAAAGAAACATCGAAATATCCCAATAAAAACGTGTTTTCTGTTTAAAAAAGTACAAACATAGGAGGATAGCAAGTACTGGAGCAGAACAATAAATCAAATTTTTTTTTTTATATATATCAAAATCATAATGTAGTCAACTAAAATTTTCAAATTGCATCAGACGCAATATGTATTCAAATGGTCAGAATACCATTTTCATCATTATCATATTCTACAGATTTAAGAAAAAGCAAAAATGACCACTACCTCTAATATTGCAAATCATATCAGGAAAAATAATCACAATTAGATCATTTTTAAAAATCGTTCAGCCCTTGCAAGTACTCAGCCTTTTTTTTTTTTTTTTTACTGTGGTCACAGTCTCCAGTCTAATCTCAAGCGCAGGTACGTTTGGTGGTTTGATTACATGACATAACAGAAGTCGACATTTAATGGATTTAGTGTAGACACTGAGCGTCCAATAGCATGCAAAGGATTGTGAAAGTCGGATGCTCACATTCAGTCAGGACACGGTGTCAAAAACTAGTGGCAGTTTTTGTGTGTGGGAAGCCAGTGAGGGATCACGTCCTGGTAAACCCGCCTCTCCTCCCTGTACAACCACCTCCTCAAATATCACCCAAGTACTGTTTTCAGGATGCAATTATTAATCACACAGTGATCTTAAAAGGACTATAAAAACTACACCGGAGAAGTAGCTCAAATGAATACAGTGAACACTCAAAGATTCAACACATCTCCGGTGTAACCGGTTTCAAAGCCACTAGTTTAAATGCGAAACATTTCCAGTTTGAAGACAGCCCTTCAATGCCTGGATTATATTTCTTGGTTTCTTTCCTTTAGTGTAATTTGTTTAGCTCTCTCTGTCTCCTTTTCAATTATGCCTCGACATGTTCACTACCCTCTGGGCAGCTGGACGCCTTTCACGCTGCTGCAGCAAGTCAGTGCGGTGGGGGTTGAGTGTGTGTCTGTGTACAGTATGTGTGTGGGTTACGGCTGGATGGACATATTGCTTAGCTGATACAGTTCATGGCACTGGTCTTTTATTTCGTAATTTGCAAAATGTGCATTACATTTGGTTATGTTAAGTTTTCATGTATTCATTCATTGTTAGGTAATGTTTAGTATGTTTCCTAGAGAATTTTAATGTCCCTCAGTTAAGGCTAATAATGTTTTATTAGTTTACTGTAAAACATGCATTTGAAAACAACCACATTAGTTGAAACTGCTGAAAAAATTCTGATCAAATTAGATTAATTACCAAGGATTAGTTGTTGACAGTGTTAGCCTTTAAAGCATGCACTTGCAAAACATTAAATGTAAAGGTTTGTGTGCCTCTCCATCTGCATATATGAATATTCTGAATAAACATGCTTGTTATATTAGGATTCCAAGTTAGCTCTCTCCCACACAATAGAGCACACAAACAGTTGATTGTAATATGGGGTTTCTCAGCATTTTGAATTATGGCAATGTGGCAGGAGGAAACTGTGGTCGGGGAAGCATTGAGGATTGTATTTTAGATGAAACATATTCCCTGTGACAGCTCTTTGAAACTTCTGTGGAAACACCAGCTTCCTGTTTCCAATTAGCATCCGGTGTCCTCAAAGCACGAGCGACAAGGCCGACTGAGGGGGAGATGTCATCACGTTTGAGACATGAGCGATGTGTGTGTCTGCAACTGCATCTGTATGTGATTGCAGACAGTATGTGAGCGTGCATTGTGTGTTTGTGGATGTGTGTGTGTGTGAATACGCATGTGTAGTGTATGAATGAAAATATCTGTGTATGTGTGAGTCAGAGTTTGGGAGGAAACAAAGAACATCTACTCAAGTGCAGAACTAAAGTACATTTATGATATTCACACACTGGAGCATTTTCATTTACTCAACTTTTTCTTCACTACATTTTGGAAATAAATATTGTAGTTTTCTCTACAATTACTATGATACCTGTAGTCACTTACTTCAAAGATGTGCATTTTACATCCGACATAAACTCAAGATAAGATAAGAAGATAAACTCAAAATATCACTAATTGAATCATTCTTTTTCACCCTCCCTTTCATACTCTACTCCTACTCTCTTTCCACCCTCGACTAATTTGCAAACATTAAAATCAAAAAAACTTTTCATGTGACTCAGCTCTTCTTCACAGTCACTTCTTTGACCTCTGATACTCAAGTACATTCAGTCAGAGCTGAACAATAGAGGGTCTGCCCTCATCAAGAACGATAACGATATCAATAACGATAAATACGTTGTTAAAAAAACTTGAGTCCACACCTCAACTACAGAACAGTATCATTGGGATCACTTTCAGAACAATTTGAAGGACAATAGAATTAAAAAAACACCGTGGCACACAACTTACTTACTATATAACGTAACATTAGGCTGCAAATTACACATAAAAGAAAAACGTAATTTTACATAATGGTCTCACTGCTGATGGGGTCTCTGAAGTACATGAATAACTCTGTAACTGTTGCTCTGTTAACCAAGTGTTGAATTCCCCAAACTCCTCTCATCTTTGAAGAATTTTGTAAACTCATAACTTTCTGGTTTGCTCTTTGTTTCTTTCGCACAGCAGTAACATGTCATCAATATCCATTTGCCTAAACTATCAACACAGCAGGAGGGGCTGTGCGTGCTTGGCGCCACTGTTTATAGAATATTGTTTATCACTGTGAATGCTCACATCGCTATTGCTATTATTATCGTTCTTTATGTGGACGGCCCCTAGGTAATTAGTAATGATTAATCGATTAGTCTATTGACAGACTGAATTGATTAGCAACTATTTTGATAATCGATTACGTCCGAGTCGTTTTAAAAGCAAAAATGTGGAAACTTCTCTGGTTCCAACGTCTGGATTTGTTGTTGTTCTTTGTCATATATCATGTGATTATTTTTGGCTTTTGGACTGCCAGATAAAACAAGCAACTGGAAGATGTTACCTTTTTCCCTCTTTTTTTTTTGTTGCAGTTTTCTGACATTTTATTGACAAAATGATAAATCAATTCGCTGCGATTTTCAGCCCAACATTTATAGTTGTCACTTTTACTTATGTAAACATTTAAATCCAGGAATTAGACAAAGAATTTACTTTTACTCAAGGATTTGAATGCTTCTTCCATCACTGGTATGTTAATTCTGCTGTTCTCTTCATTCACTTGATAGATGCCAGTGTTTTAGGCCCAAATCCAGAGAGTCTGAGACTGCAAGCACACAGCTGTAGAGATAGCCTGACAGCATCACATTGCTTGCTCTCTTCCTCCCTTGCTAAAACAGTTTCCACAGGAGAGAAGATTTGGTGCAACAAATCTTAAATATTTAAATTCTTAAGATTCAAAACCTCTCCGTCTTCTCTCAATATATGCTGGAAAGCCTGACGCTCAGGAAGCAGCTCTGCTGTGCACACATGAGCTACGTTATTCATTTACCGGCTCTCTGTCTCCGGATACCCCATAATTATGATTTAGAGATCATGTTAGCAAAATGTGTTTGCTTAGGCAAAGCAATGCAAAGTCCATTTTTCAAAAAGATGCTTTGTTGCCAGACTTTGACATGCTGTTGTTCCAAAGTTGTAAGGAGGGGGAAGCGCTCTGTCATGCAGCTCATTTATAAAAGTGTGTGGAGAACCAGAATCCCGCTAACCGCTGCTCCTCCCTTGCGGTGGGGCAAACAAAAGAAAAACAAAATGCTGAAGGGATATAATGCAATCATGTCATCTAAGAGCATAAATATGCAGCCTCAAACTGGGATTTAGTTTCTTTAATCCTATTTGCAAGTCTAGCTTGAGGCAGCAGACGCTTGTGTTTTACTTTTCAGCACAATAAGCGACGACAGTAACGTGTAGCGTCCAAACATGCTAACAAAGAATGTGTTGAAAAGTAGCACAATTGTAGAAAATTACATACACAAATTCTGAGAGAACTCTCAGTCATCTCTGGTTTTGTTGCAGGTCACAAACACACACACACACACACACACACACGCACCTACATACCTACTCACAGAGTTCCCCTATTACTAACATTTCCGCTATTTTAACTGCAGAGAAGGTTTGCTAGAGACAATGTTGCAGTGATTACCCCACAGCTGAAAGCCATTGGAGTGAAGCGAAGAGGAGAGAGCGCTGGGTGGGGTGGGGTGGGGGTAGGTTCAGAGAAGGAGGTATTTGGATAGAGAGAAGCAGAGAGAAAGAAAAGGAAAGAGAAAGAATTAGAGACAAAGACACAAGAGATGTGGGGTTGAAAGAATGATAAAATATCAACGATAAAGGTGGAGAAAGCGGGAAGTAAGAGAAAGAGAAGATAATTTAAAAATAGTTTCACTTGGCTCAGAGCCTGGAGGATGAGGGCCAAAGTGAAAGGCAAAAAATGGGGCAAATCTGTTTTCAGAGATACTGCAGACAGTCATCTTTTGTTCATTATCAGTTTGCCCTGAAGAAAAAATTAAGCTACCAGGGCAACGAACAAATTGTTACAACAGTTCCTGACATCCACTTGTGTGGGTTTCTTTTTTTCAGGACTGTATTTGTTTTCTGAGGGTTTATGTTTCTCATCACAGTTCCTGCCAGGGGAAGAGAAGTGAAATTGAAAAAGCAACAAAAATAAAAAATAAATAGATAATATAATAAATGCAAAGCAGGCAAAGAAGTCGTAGATTGAATTTCAACTCCACACACAACTGAAAGGATTGCATTGCAAGCGTCCAGCCTTTTTCCATTTATATGTATAAAAACAATTTTCTTTGGGGAATCATAGCGCCTGGCGCCAGCATAACCTCTGTATAATAAACAGTGCTAAATAATTTGGATGTGAAGGAGCCTTGGCGAGGACCAGAGCCACGGTACAGCGCTAAGAACACTTGAGTGTGAGTCTTCGCAGGAGAGAAAGGTCTTTGGTTTAGGGACACGTTTAGTTCTCTGTTGGCAGCCATACTCAGGAAACATGAATACCCCCTCACACACATACACACACATCTCCCACACATCTACTGCTGAACAGGCCACCACCACCATCTCCATCCTTACTGGTATATATTGTTGATGTTTGTGAAGTAAATTTTGTCCACCTCTTCCTGTTTTTCTCCTATAATCTATTCTATTCTTTATGAAATTCTGCAGGACTCATTTTTCCTGAAAATCGGCACTTTTGAAAACACTTTTTTTGATTTAAAGTTTCAAAATCAGCTATGAATCAATTAGCACTGGGCTCATGCGTGCCATGGATTAAAGGGTGTGTATTCCTTTTTTTTCTGATATATACGTAGATTGCTTTGGTGATTGCTTATGCACATCCTGGGATCGTTAGGGAGACATTAGGTTGGCAAGTCAGTTAGTTAGTTAGTAAGGTCTGACAGCAGATTTCAGTAACTGCTAGGTAGAGACCTAAGTGTGCAGTGGATGGCTGTGGCTCAGGAGGTAGAGCGAGATTTCTTCTGATTACAGGGTTGGTGGTTTGAAGTGTCCTTGAGCAAGACACTGAGCCCCACGTTGCTTCACAGCCACCGGAGACACCAGTCATTCCCAATTGCTGCTTCCAACTTCAGATAAATTGGAAGGGTTGCGCCAGGAAGGGCAAAACAACCCTACGCCAAATCAAAATGTGTATATGCATAATATGTGTAACATTGGAGAGAGTGAAATGAGCTGAGTCAGATGAGCTGAAGACTTCAATTTTGCATGGAAAACTGCATAACAACATTTTTAGAAAGTGGTTGCATCGATTCATTTTTGGGCCACTTGGGGGCAGCACATAAAGCTGAAAATACAACATTTACGCAAAGTTATAATGCATTTGTTTGCAAATAATTCCAAATTTACACAGAAAGCAGAAATGGAGCAACATTAGCATGCATTTTGAGATGTTTTCTGGAAACCTGATGAATGCAGGTGCAATATTTATTCTCCTTTTAGCTCTGTTTAGGTCTCCAATAAGTCTTGAGAAAGTAGTCATTAGATTAATACAGTAGCAGTGTTAATACAGAAATACTGATTGTAGCATATACTCAAAATTCAGTTGAAGAGGAGAAGTCCCACAACTAACTTCACGAGCTGCTTTCCTGTTTTCTTGAATCGGCAGTGCCTGTGCCGTATTGTCCTAATTATGCTTTGGTTACTGGAACTGTGTGAGCTGAGACTACCAGCACCGCTGTGGAACTAATCAGCTCCATAATGTGAGAATACCACGTCACCACCCAGAAGAAAGGCCTCCGGTCAGCCCTCTTATGGTTAATCCTTCATAGCGCACTTGAATGTAAAATGAAGAATGGATCAGGAGTGGTAAAAGCACACTTCATCGCCATGGTTACCAGATTAGCATGAAGCTCTGTTGTACTTTGCTTAAGAGTGAGCAATGGACTAAATGGATGTGAATGTAAATACAGCATGGCGGTACAAGGTGTTGCGGGAGCATCTCTCAAGAGCCGAGCGGCTGTTGCTGACTATATGACACATATGACAGACTGCGGTCGGTAAAGACTCCTTAGTACACAACTTGG
>JAJHUR010092972.1:0-45151 GCA_027495735.1 Lutjanus campechanus
CCATGACCGAGGCATCTGCAAAATATTGACATGAATTCAATATACTGCTAAAACTGTGGTAGACAACAAGGCTAAACAATGTCTGCAGCAATGTCAGTCCACAGTATCCATGCTAGAGGCTCTGTAAGGCATCTGACTTTGGATCAGACCCAGACCCGGGTTCCTTCATGGTCATGTTTTTGGACAGCACAGTGGATCAGTGGTTATCTGGGTCCTGGGTTCAAATCCCAGTCGGAGCAGGGCCTGGGTTTGGAGTTTCTTCTGACATCAAAACATGCATGCTTAAATCAATGCTCCAATAACTGCCCTTAAGATCATTTCTGACACTTTGCTTAATTTTGAGTCATAAAAGATACTGAGCATAAAAAAACCTTACTTAAACAAGTTCTTAGAAGAAAATTTGTAACTTACACGCCTGTGATCTACAAATCTCAAATTAGAAAATCAAACTTTTTGAAAGGCGAGATCACATCAATCGTAGAGGAGATTGTAGCCAGGCGACGAGCATTATAGTGGACTATATAGAGGGTTGACAACGTCATGTACTGTAGGAGTGTGCTGATATTACAGTTAATTGTTAATCACTATCGTATTGTTCATAAAGCTAAAGTTCACCACAGGCTACAATACCGTGACATACTGTAACCAGCAGGAGACTCACTGAAGTCAAGTCCAAACTTTTCTTAGAGATAAGATCACGTCGAAGTAAAGTTTTTATAAAGAACAATTTACACTTCATTTTTTTCTTGAGGTCAAAATTGATCGTAAGTCTGGCATATAAATGGGACATCTGGAGTTTGTCCCTGACTGCACATTGGCTGCCAGTTGCTCCTCATACTAGGATGGATCAAATGCAGAGACTGAATACCTGACTGAAGGCCTGACCGAGACTCTGATTCTGTTAGCCATCTTTGTGTAGCATGTTAGCATGCTAAAGTTTGCTAACCGGCAATGAACATTTATAACAGGTTAGTTGCATGCATCTTAGGTTATTACAATTCATCCTGGAAATTCTTTGCAATCCATTCGACAGAGAAATTTCACACCAAACTACAGCCTTATGGCTAGAGGAAAATTCAGAGGATCACTAAAGCAAGGACTGACCGAGAGACAGAGCAACACTGCCATCTCTAGAGGCTAAAAAACAACTTTGAGATGCTAAATAATGAGAATGCGGAGAGTTTCTGGACAAATAACTGTAGCATCAACCGATACAACACAAACTCATAAATATTGCTGTGCTGATAGAAACCCATTTTTAAAAAGAACATATTTAGATGCCGGTTTGAGAGAGGATTCACAGTGGGCTACTGTCCAGCTCAGATTGCAAGATTTCCCATGATGCCTCAGTTAATGGAGCACTTCTCATGGAGCACTGAGGCTCTCAGAGGACCCCCAAGATCTACTGGTCTTTCATCAGCCTCTGGGCGTCTCCGCTACTGCCTGAGAAATAATTACTGAACAGCTGAAACGCCAAGCAATATTTCTCCTGTCTCTGCTCCCCTCCTCTCCAGTACACCCCCTGAGGCCTGATTGCCAAATCATTTGAAGTATGATATGAATGAGGCAAGAGGAGCTGGAGCTTATGCATGAATAACAAATAGGGGATATAAGTTTCATGCCTGTTCTTTTTTCCTTCCAATGCAATCCCTCTTAAACTTTAAGACACAGATTTGATCAAACATGTTGGATTTTGTATTCCTCAAATATATATCAAAGGAAATTGAAAGCTGACTTTGGCATACAGTAAATCATGACTTGAATGTGACACTGTTGATATGTGTGGCTAAATTAGATTTCTGAAATCTGGCGTTGTACATAAGTCGATCTTCTAAAGGGGACATGAGTGCCTTTGATCAGCCAGCGTTGTGACAGCAGATCTCTTTCACTGCTTCCGTCCTATTCTCTCTTCTCCCCTTTCTTCTCTGATTTGATGCATCATCCTCTGCTTCCCTTCCCTCTCTCCACACTGGACTGTTGCCTTTTCCCTCTCCTACTCCTGGCACTGGATCTCCCTCTCCCTTTTCATCATCGCCTCTTCCTTTGCAGCTCCGCTGGCAGCGCTGCCACTCCACAAACTCCTGCAGCACTTACAAAATGGACGCCCTGCTGAGAGCAGCCACCACTCCTGGCATGAGTGGGAGATGAGAGAAATAAAGAAAAAAGCCCAGAAGTGGGGCCCTAAATCATTGCTAGTTACAAGCTACAAGTGTTGAGCAGGAGGTTTATTTGGCATGAAACAAGAATAAGAATCAGACTAAAGTTTCCTGGGGTTCTGCGGCTGCTGAGACTAAGAGAGCTGTCAGCGGAAAGACGACAGCGTCAGTCATTTGTTCAAACACTTAAAACTACCTACTGAATGTTTAAGTTCTCTTGACAGGAACCTCTTGTCACTGTGTGAATAGTGGCTGTTATGTGTGAGGAGGCAAAGTGGAAGTAGAGTGGCACTGTCAGTAACTCTAAACCTAGCCCTAATCCTTACCCTGACCATATGGTTTGGGACACAACTCATAATTTTAGAGCAGGTGCTATCAGCACCCTAGGTGTCAATGGCGAACAGTGCTATTTGCACCTGGATGAACTAGTCAATGTGGTTATTTACATCTGTATGGCAGAGACAAATCATGATCTTCCCCTAAACCTAACAAAGTAGATTTGGTCTCAAGCCTAACCAAACAGTGTTGGTACCTCAACCTGACCAAGTAGTTTTGGTGCTTAAACCTCACCAAGTAGATTTATTGCTCAAACCTAACCAAGTAGGCTGGTGCTTAAACTTAACCAAGTAATTTTGGTACTTAAATCTAACCGTGTAGTTTTGGTTCTTAAACTTACCCAACCAAACTGCAAATGAAAATTTGAAATACTTATTCAAAAATGGGTGTAAGTCCTTTTTATTTGACTCATTCATCAACAGTAACCTACCCCTCGCATGCATTTTGTCGGTCTTTATAGCTAAACTAAGGGACCAGGTATAAATAGCAGAATTTCTGCTTTGTGACTATTCTCACTCAGGTGCAAATAGAGGCTCCATATATTTTGGCAAAGTTCTTTCTTTCTTTCCTTCTGTGAAATCTGCAAATTGCAGCTACAGCATGGTCAAGGTTAAAGGAAAGATTGTGATACAGCAAAATAACATTGGTTAGGGTTTGTCACTTGGTGAAGGTTAAGTTAAGATTATGGTTAAAATGTATTAAAATGTGAATACTTACTCTAAGTCTGTTTACAGGACATGAACGGCATTCTCCTACATAATGGTCAGATGACCTCCACACTCTCACTCTTTGCCTTACTGGATAAACAACACACTGTTCCCTGCATTGGTACTGAATGTTGACACTGGACGTAGATCACGAGGCGCTGAATCATCTGATATGCACATAATTTCTGTAAACTGGACGAGAGTGAGAAGCTGTTCCAACTACAGCATTAACCTTCACTGGAAGAGAACCAAAACATTAGGAATGCTCTAGCTTGCAATAATAACAAAAGTGAAAAATAATGCAATAATGCATCCTTCCATAATTTGGATCCGGTCCAAATTTTTATGGGTTCTTCCTTTGTCCATGCCACATCCTTTCACCAAAGTTCATGAAAATCAGGCAAGTATTTTTTCCATAATCCTGCAGACAAACAGACAAACAAACGGTGCTGAAAATATGACCTCCTCGTCAGATTTTAATATGAAGAAAAACAAGCTATGATGACACAAATTGCTGCATTAAGTGCTGAAACAATTAGTCAGTTAAACAATCTGTGAATGTGATAATGATCAGCATTTTTCAAGCAAAAATATTAATTAGTTGTTGGTTCTAGCTTCTCAATATAATGACTTGTGACTGTTCTTTGGTTTATATCATTGTAAATTCAATGTCTGGATTTTGGACTGTTAGTCGATGTAGAGGTATGACTTTGGGGTCTGCACTGCTGGACATTTTGCAAACTTAACAATGAATAAATTCACTCAAAAACGTTGTAATCTTTTTCTTTTACCAAACACATCAAGACAAACCAAATATGGTCCTAATGTTGCTAGTTCTTGTTCATCAGCCAGCTCTGCTTTCAAATACACCCACTGACCACCAGTAACATCACGACTTGAGCACTTGACAGAATGTCTAAAACACTGAGACCTACATTAAGTTGCTTAGCTCAGAGGTTGAGGCAATATGAGTCTGTGTGGAGGTGTGGAGTGTGTTCAGTGATTATTGCACCGGGAGTGCAAAGCCACCAACACACTGGGGGCTAATGGCCTGGAGGAGCACACGTGGCTGTATCACTTAATGTTGGGCTAGAGGTGCACAATTGCTTTTGTAATCCCCCGAGCCTCCGTGACCTGGAAAGGTACGAGTGCAAAGGGCCCGGGCTATACTTAGCCCCACGCTTTCTCCCATCACTCACAGCGTATTTACCTTATTGCTGTGGAAGTTGTGCTCCTGGTCCAAGACTGAGGGAGATTGTAGAGAGGGGGAGGAGGAGGAGGTGGTGGAGGAGGAAGAGGAATTGCTGACTGGAGGAAGCTGCAGTAATCCACAGCCAGTAGTGGATATACAGTAATTAGTTCCCAGGCTATTTTTTAAAATACTCGCAGTATTATTTTCCATCAATCCTGTTTTGTAAACAAGCCTTGGTGCCTCAGTAAAGTCTTGTGGAAACTCTGTAGTGCAGTTGGAAGGATATACAACACAAGGATGGATGCTGCATGTTGGAGTGTAAGGACACTTATAATTGTCCAAGCAAGGCAACGCAACAACAGAATGATGGAACCTGAACTAGACTTACAAAACATTGACAAGACAATTGAAAGACGTGAAAAAGAAGAGTAGAAAAACAAAATAACAGCTCTATATAGCATCATAATGGGTTGGGGTCAGGGTTAGGGTTGTGGTTGGGAAATATTACAAGCATGATAAGTGCCTTAGTATGTAACTTCAGCCTGGTTCAGGATCATGCCTGTGTCTTATGTTCCCAGCCTCTTATGTCCCCAAGGTCCTATGTTTCAAGGGTCCCATGTTACCCAGATTTATATGACTCATAATGGAAACATGACAAAGGGTCCTATGTTCCTAGCCACCTATGGTCTTAAATTTCCCAGGTCCTATTTTCACAAGGTCCAATATTCCCAAAGTCCAGTGCTTCCAGGGTTACAAGGGTTCCCCAGATTTATATGGCTTGTAAAAGGAACCTGAGAAAGTGTCCTATGACCCAAGGGTCCTATGTTCCCAAGATCCAATGTTTTTTAGGGTCATATGTTCCCAAGATCATATGTTCCTAGGATCCTCTGTTTCCAAGGTCCTATTCTTCCTAGCTTCATATAGCACACAATGGGTTAGCCATAAGTAGCTTAGTATGTAACTTAAGCTTGATTCAGGGTCATTCTTAAGTTCCTTAGGTCCTATGTCTCAAGAATCCTATGTTACAAGGGTCCTACGTTCCCCAGATTTATATGGCTCAAACCAGGAACATGACAAAGGGTCCTATGTCCCTCGGGCCCTATGTTCCCAGGGTACAGTGGTCCCAAGGTACTATGTTCCCAAGGTAACATAAGCCTGGTTTAGGGTTATTCTGTTTCTATGGTCATACTTTTCGAGGATCCTGTGTTCCCCAGATTTATATGGTTCATAACAGAAACATAAGAAAGGGTCCTATGCACCTCAGGCCCTACGTTCCCAGAGCCCTATGTTCCCGAGGGATTTTGTTCCCAAGGTACTTGGTTTCTGAGGTCCTATGTTCACAAGGTCATGTGTTACAAGGGTCCTAAGTTTCTGAGGTCCTATGTTCCCAAGACCATATGCTCTCAGGGTCCTTTGCTCTCAGGGTCGTATGTTCACAGACAATATTTTATGTGCGAGGAAAGAAAATTATAGGGGTTAGGGAACTTAAAATCAAATATTTTATGTTTATGCCTTCAACGCACAGAAAATTATCACCCAACTGCAGCTGGCCTTGGCTCGACAACATCTTTTAGCTCACAGTGTTGGTTTTATGGCCTGTAACTTTATTGTTTTGGTTCACTCTCATTTGCTGCTCAGTGTTCCAGCAGCAACAGCAGACAAAGTTATAGACTAAAATAGCATAGCTAGTCAACAGCTAGCACAACATAGTGGAACATTTAGCAGCTAAAGAGCCAGGAGTTGGTGGGGACCAAAAGACAGTTACAAGGATAATGAAAATAACAATTTACATCGATCATGTGGACAGAAGGCCCCAGCTTTTTCTGCTGCCCCCAAGTGGCCAAAAGATGTATTAATACAGCTTTAGAGTTTGAAAAGGATCATGACCATAATTTGCATTGTCGTTTTTTAATCTTTAACCAAGACCATGACCTTTCCCTTACCTTCACCAAGTGCTCGGTTGAGTTAGCCTAAATGCGAATAGTCATTCAAGTTTTAGAAGTCAGGGGTCAATAGTGTAAAAAAGCAAATCACATATTTTGTCTTTGAAGAGTTTGCAGATGTGTTTAATTTAAATGTTTAAATGTCACATTGTTGCTGAAGCATATTAAATGCACATAAATGTAATCTTCAGTAAACAGGGTTGTGTTCCACAGAAAGAATGCTATATGCCAAATGTCACTTACAGACAATGCATTCCATACACATGGAAACATTATGCACTATGAGTCATCAGAAGGAATTTAGCTGGAAATAATAAAGTGAGAAAGCTAATTATGCAGTCAGAACACACTCAAGACAACCAGCAAATATTACCGTTCAGACACATTAGTCTCATTATGGCACACATTGTGACTTTGTGTGTGTGAAGGATTAACTTGAGCCTTACAAATGGGTTAACTGAGGGTTTATCCTTGACTACAGCTGGAGTTTACTTAAACGACAAACCAGCATGACTTTAATCAAGGAAAACATTCTGACAAACAGCAACCTGTGAAACTAACCCAAAATCCCTTTCTCTTTCATCCTCTGCACATTTATTTGGTGTGTCAGAGGTGTTAAAGAGAAACAGGAGTGAATCCGCCCGCTGGTGACTGAGCCGTGCCTTTTAGCTGGGCTTCACAATCACACGAGCAAGGCCGAGCGCAGCCTGAGCTCCGAGCAAATGAAAAGCCAGAAGACTTGAAAGAGGATTTTTGAAAGTAGCCAGAAATAAGAAGAGAGTGTGGAATGGAGGAGACTGCACAGGAGCACGGAGGAGGCAGGCGGAGAAAAAATACTACTGATTACTTTTTATACTGATTCGTCCTGTTTTTTTGTGATATGCTGTATTTTTTTTAGAGTTCTAGATTTGTCTTTGGACTATGAACCACATTTCCCATGGGTGCTTGCATGACAAAGCATAGCTGTGCTGTATTTGATGTCACTTTCAGCTTTGGGGGTTTTTCATGGCAGACATTTTCGATGTAAACAGCAGGAAAAGCAAAGACCTGAATAATAACATTGAGATGGCAAAGTTAAGCTGAGGCTCCACAGTGTGCCATTATGCACATATACCATTCAGGGTACTGTGCACATTCAAAACTAAATGGAATGCAGACAGACAATGGAAAAATGTCTCTTTTTTAAAAAAATATTCTCAGTTCTGCCTCATTCACTCAGTCTGCACTACATATATAACAGCCAGTGGTTTACTTAAACAATATTACACTCAACGGTGTGCTTAAAGGTGATTATTAGCATGACAGTGATGCTAATAATGACGTTAAAGCTCACCCTCAAGTGTGATATTGTGATTATACAACATATTGAAGACAAACTAAAAGATATAATTAAGATTTTATTCACATCGTGGGGCAATTCACTCTCAAAATAAAAATAAATAAAAAAAACTTTTGCTAATGTTATCTGTTTCTCTGGAAACACACAGGGTCTGACTGATAACCGGAAAACAATCAGCCACGTCGTTAGAGCTCCTATGTAATGAAACCTAATTTACCATTCCAGGAAGTAGGCAGCCTGCCAACCTGAGCGCATGTTAATGCTTTCTAGAGATCGTGAGATTTCCCAAACTGAATAAATATCACACATACAAACACTAAACTGCTTTGTTTAGCTCAGTTTTGCTGTAACTAAGATAACATCTTCATAAACCAGAAGGAAACCAGAAAGTATCCGCAATCAAGAAGCTCGAATTTAGACTTTTTTTTTCATAAAATAATTACTCAGACTGATTAATCAATAATCAAAATAGTTGCTGATTGATTTAATAATTGATTATTTGATTAATTGTTGCTGCTCTAATCTGTATGGTGCAGTCAAGCTGGCAGGGCGGCAGGGGGAACGGTTGCTATTAGCACTTAACTTTCTATTAGAGTTGTTATTTCTGAAAGTGAATCACCATTCAGACAGCAGTTTTCCATCACAGAAACACGACGACCCCGTTGCTAATTCGGTCCACAAGTCTCTGAATGGCTCGAGTAAACTGTTGTCAGCGAGCACAACACCAGAGCTATTGGTCTGAAACCAGGCAGCTGCAGGTCAAGGATGGAAATTATGGCTTTTTGAAGGGAGTCAAATCTTTTTTTGTCAGGCAGTGTGGGCTCGAGGTTTATCAGCAAAATAATTACGAGGACAGTGATAAGGTAGGGTTTAGATCAGATTTAAACTTTGCCATCCCACCGATGTAATTTCATTTTTTTTTTTAAGTGCCAGAGCATTTTTCAACAGTTTCCAAGGACGACGTCTCAGATAGTTCAGTGTAGGATGTCGTGATGATTTGGGGTTTAGTTGGTCATTTGACTTCGTGACATTATTCTTTTTCACCTGTGTCTTGTCACCCTGATCATCTCCCCTTGTATTTAGCCTCGTGTCTATCCCCGTTTTAGTTGCCAGTTCGTTCTCATCTTTATGTCCGACCTCCTTGTGTTTCCTTGTGGACTTATGCATTACGTTTTTTAGATAATTACTTTTCCTGGACTTTGATATTTATGTCTCTCCTGTTGGAATTATTGCTAGCCTTTGTTTGCCCTTTTGCCAGCTCTGTAAGGTTTTGTATTCTTACTAAACCTCTGAACTTCACCACTCTTGTTGACCTCGGTTCCCCTCATTTGTTCTAAAAAGCCACAGAAAAGACTCAGACTGCTTATGAACGTAACATCACTACTAGTGACCTATAACTTGCTTAAATACTTGCATTGGGCCAGTGTGTAGAGGCCTCTTGTCTTTATACTATTATTTTTAGCCTTTCTGCACCTCAGGGTTGGTTTATGAGTGCGTGATCTTCACAAACACTGCTGTTAAATGTTAAACTGTGTTAACAATAGACCTGCTTCATCATATTTGTCATATTTTCACTCTGTTATAAAGTAGCTTTGCCTCTGACGTTGTGATTATCTATCATTTTTCTGTGGTTTAGTGCTGAGCTGAAGGGAAGCATTTACCCGTCACCTCTAGGCAGGTGTGTGCACAAATGTGTGTGTAAGTGTGTGTGAGTGTCTTCCACATACCTGTAATTGTTGTTGTCAGTGCTGTTGCCCCTGTGTGACTGCACTTGCCAAGCTTTCATGCTAATTTGACATGTAATGCTTTCGAAGGCTATACTCACTTGGAAATGCGATGTTTCCTCCTCCTAATCTCGTCTACTTTGTTTACTCCGACATACTGTAGCACTGTAATTAAAAAGCTGACGCAACGCCCCAGCACCATCTAAACTTTCCATCAAGGCTGAGATGTTTTTGCTCAGCGGAGAACTCATTTGCTACTTGCTCTGAGTGCTCCGTTTTATTCTTGTTTCTGGCTGTTTTCAAAATCCTCCACCAAGTCTTGACTCATTTTGTTGCTTCAGAGATCAGAGGAAGCGAAAAGGATTGTGATTTGCCAGAGGAGCTGCTTTGAGACAGCAGTGGGGTTTACAAAGTGGGGATCATTTCAGTTTTGCCCAACTGCACATTGGTGGTTTTTCGATTTTATGATGAACCAGAATTTAAGTAATTTGCCGTGTGCTTGACGAATAGTGTTTACTGTTCAACATGGTCTGAACATTTGGTTATGTAGAGTCCAAATACACATTACGAGGCCAGCTAGCACTACTTATAGCTTTGAATGTTACCCATTCCTGAGAACTGGGGAAAATCAGGTCCTATCAAATATGAACAATGCAAGATGAAGATATCTGTCTATATCATTGTCTTTAAGATACGCTTTTATTTTGAAAGTCCCATGTCATATCTATGTAACAAATGTCTGGAAGAGTTCATACATATATTTGCTGAATCATAATTTGTGAGATGGCATGAATGTAACTGAATTTCTTAACAAGGCTTTTATTGTGAAATGCTTGCAGGAACATGTTGTGGAAGACTTTTTTTTTCCATAGGGCATGATTTGTCCCAATTCTGAAAAGTCCAGTTGCGAAAAAACTTAAAAACTTACAATACCTACTGATAACATAGGCGTAAAAATGTGCTATTATAATCAACTTTGTTTCAAAATCAAGTTTTTCACGAAGATTTTGGCCCTTTAAAGTTGTCTCCCAGATTTGCATAATTTCATTTAATCGGGCATAAAAAGGGTTAGCTATGCTCTAAGGACCTCCGTCTCACTTCCTGGTTTAAAAAAAGGCGGGAAAACTGCTCAACCACTGGTAAACTTTCTATTTTTTGACAGATTCATTAAATAATATCTCTATCAGATGTGTCTCAACCATAACATGTCGACTCTGTAGCCCTTCTAAATCAAAGCTAAATAAGAATTATGGTTTAAAAATGTGTATCTTGATTAGTATTAAGAGAACTCTGAGCAGCTTTAAAAAAATAAAATGGCTGCTCACTATGGCCATGGTGTAAAAAGAAGAAAATAGCATTTTGTCAGCTCCATGAGATGTCAACTCCATCACATTTTCTATCTGACAAAGTTGACATCTACATTTAATAAAAAATTAAATCAGCTTTAATAGCCAAGAGTTTGACCTTTTAAAATATATTTTCCAGCATAATTCAAGAGTAAAAAGCAAAGACCCTCTCAAAATACAGTTTTGTCCCAATTTTCAAGAATGAGTGATGTACTGCAGGGGTTGTATCAGGAGGGACCAAAACCTTAAAACTGCAATCAGTCATAAAGTGCGTCACTGGACCAAAATAGCAGCCAAATTGGAAGATCAAGGACTTCATTACCCAGAAGTGTCAGGCTTTTCCATTTGCTCCTCTAAGCTCCCGCTGTTGGTTTTTCCTTGAATAAAAGAAACACAAACTTCTGTGTTTGTTGTGGTTGCAGCAACAGAAGTCTGTTTGCACTACATTGAAGAACGGAGCAAGGCTGTGCGAACAATCAGAGCTGTTGTGCTCGAATAGACAAAGAACATAAAATCCAAAGAAAAACAATCAGATTAATCAGTCAGAGGAAGACAAGCGTGCTGGAGGGGGATGCTACAGTGAACATGGGAACTGGCTTTACAAGATGAAAAGGGCTCAGAGATGAGAAGGGACAACGAGAAGCAACATCGATGCAGATTAGTAGGTTTTATCTATCATTTATGGGCCACAAGTTTGTCTTTATTATCATGTTGCGTCAGTGCCTAAAGTGCCGAAACCGTGCACTTCCTGTCTGGTTGCTGTTCCCTTTAGCTTCAGTCAATACAGTTTTTCAATGTCTTTGTGTAAAAGTGAATTGTCCTAAAGCAGCTTACAAAGACTAATATCTACTACCAAACTGCTTTTGGAAGCTGACATATTCATGAACAAAGTTAAACATAAATTAAATGAATTCTTTGCAAAAAAAAACTACATCCCCCATAAAAAATTACCAGCATGAGTGCTTCATTTATCTTAACTTAGGTTCTTGTCATCTTTACAAATTTTTAGCTGTACCCTGCTGTCTGAAACACTGTTTGGTCCTACCTGTCCTGCTGTTATTCTTCTTACTCTGAAGCCTGAATATATTCTCAAACAGATGCATGTACAGCTGCGGATGACACAGACGCATTTTAGGTCTGGTTATGCTGCTTTCTGGAGTCTGCTTGGAGGATGCAGAAGATGTAGTGCAGTCTTCATGGTCACAACAAATTTGAGGTAGGCGGATGTGTACAAAGAGCCTACATGTGCGCCCTCTAATGGCAAAATTTATGTCACACTGACCGTAGTGGATCCTCGCGTACTCGCCAGCGCAGCAAGTATAATTTTGGCTTCACAGGAAGTAGGCTGTTGGAATAAGCCTGCCATTGGCCGATTATTTTAATTAGCGTTCTCTTCCTCTTTCCACAACAACCTCTGAGCTAGCAACTTACACTCTGAAAAAGGTAACCCTAACCTGGTTGCTAATGGTACACAGGTGCACAAGCTAGCAGTTGTTACCTTAGCCATTTTAATGCCAGGGTTTGCCTCCGTCCACGCAAATATTCCACCAAAACAAGTTACCCCCTGCCACTATTTTGCAAGGGCACCATCACTACATCCTGAGCTTAACATCGCCCAAGACGATTGTGATTGGTTAAAAGAAATGCAAATAAGCCAGAGGGCTTTTTTATCTCCCTATTCTAGAATGATAATCAGTTGCTTTTAGCTGGACGTTTTTCCGGTGCTGGCAAACTACTAAAATGTTATTAAGGACATGCCTGGGCTAGCCACGGCCACTGGACTCATCTATTCACGCTCCTCATTCTGTTGGGCTGGGCTTATGGGAAATCGTGCTCATTAAGGGTTACAAAAAAGCTAAAGGCTACTAAATAAACCATATAATTAGTGCTGTCAAACGATTAAAGTTTTAATCAGATTAATCACAGGGATTCTGTGGATTAATTTTGATTAATCACAATTAAATATCATTCATTTTTAATCTATATTAATTACGTTTCATTTTGCAGAATCCCAGACTAATGCATGCTTAGTGTTAATGTGGTACTTTAAGATGGAAGTGCTTTGGTGAAAAGAAAACTCCTTCCTGCAGAGTGTACGTATTACTGTATGTTGGTAGACTGTTCCGTCTTGGGTTTTTCTGTATTCAGATTTCCCACTGAGAGAGCCAACGTGCTGTTTTGCGTCTTCCATTTCGAGTTGATTGGTTCTGCCACTACTGGATCAACTGCCCATTTGTGCATGTGCGGCGGCATGCGCAACGGTAAGTCTACTTGGACAAACTGCCCGAAATGCGTTGCCAGAAACATTTCAGGGATTTTGAGTCATTCTGCGCTGCAGATGGGTTAATTGCGTTAAAATTTTTAATCAGATTAATCATGACGATGGATTAATCCACATTAACGCGTTAATTTTGACAGCCCTAATAATAATATTATCACATATTAAAAGAATTAACAGCCTCTTCCAGACAGCTTCATTAAACTGCATAGACTTATAAGGTTATGTTTTAAGGCTGGTTGATTTTTAGTAATTGGTGTTTTCACTAAAGTCACAGATTTTTTAAATAATGTTTTTTAGCATCTGAAGCAGAACTTGAAGGTTCCAATTACACTTTGACTCTCAATATTAAGTTGCAATTTGCAAAGACAAGTGGCGAGTTATTGCCAATCTTATGTATCTTTGAGTGCATGCATTTTGGTTAACATTTAGTGGTCTTTTTTTTTTTTAGAGGTTTTGAGTTGCTAATGTTTGGTACCTGTTTTCTTTGTTCTCCACATGCTGCTGCTGAGTTGCCTGGCCAAAGGGGGAGGTGGAGGTTATGGCAGCCTTTCATGCTAAAAGACAGGAAGTGGAAGGTGCCAACTCTCAGTGCTGAGCAGGGGAGCTCTGAACTACAGAGACTTCAAGAAAAGCAACATGTGGACATTTCTTTCTGGGGTTTTGGGTGGTATTGGTATTTAGTATTTCTAAGTATGGTTTGTTTTTTTGGTCTTCAATGGTGGTTGGGTTCATTTTGGGTTTTTTAAAATGGCATAGACTTAAGGTACCCCCCTTTCGTGTGTGTGTAGGCTAGCCTATGTATATATATACCTCTTCTTTTGTGTCATTCAGAAGGTCAGGTTTGTTCAGTTCACACTTCTGTTGCCACTGTCTGGTCCCCAACACTGACATTTACTCTACTTTTAGCTTCATTTTGGCCTCCACCAACTTCTGACGAGAATATGTTGCTCGTGTTTGACTTTCTGCAGCAGCTAGTGACTAACTTTGTCCGTCTGCTGTTCGGTGCTGGGCAGGTAGTGCACAGTGGGTTTACCAAATGAGAATTTGTGGGCGGGAAGACCAAAACAATGAGCTAAAAAGGAGCTAAAAAGTCTTGTACAGTGTGGAACTGCAGAGTCCGGTGATAATTCTGCGTTGGTTCATCACTACGAGTGACCCCTTTCAAATGACACAGATATATGATGAGTGTTTTAAGAGGACATGCTCATGTGGTCATGTAGTGCAGATAAAAACCACCCGTGCGGACTGGAGGCTCTTCAGCTCCAGTTCAAACGGTCACTTTGTTATTTGTAGCTGCTTCAGCTCTCTGAGCAGAGCTGGTTTGTTTGGAGGTGTGGGAGCTGCTGTCAGTCCAGAGATGTAAAAGCACTGTCGACACTGTTGCAAAGTGATTCCTGGGAAGTGCAGTGCAAACACCAAACCAATTACAGCAGGAAGGCATATAAGTAAGGAAAACCAAGTGCACTTAACAAAGGCTGGGATTAGGGTTTTTAGGTAAAAGATTTGAGTGGGATAAGAACAATTACATGACTCACTGCTAATCAGAATTAACAATGCCATGTTTAAAATAATGACAAGGCTTTTTGGTTGTTTTTGGCTTTAAGTCAGGCAACACTTTATAGAATGGAAATTATGCAAACAATTCTCCTGTTGAAATTCTTGTCGAGGTCTTACCAATCTACCGTGCATTGCTTTCCTTGTGCTTTCTAACCAATTACTGTATGATGAGGCTGAGTTATTGCCATCTGGCACCTCAGAGATTCCACAGAAATGTTCCTGGCTCGTGCTGCTGAGCTGCAGAGCTGCAAGAATATTCTCTGCAGCAATACTCAAATCCATCCACATAATCCACAAATATATCAGTCATAAGATAACATTAGGTAAATTGTGAGATCTATGTGTGGGTTGCTGAGGTGGCAGAGAGAATTACTGTATGTAGATAAAAGCAGAATGACTATAGAGCTCATAGCAAAGGATTTAACAAGACGGGAAGAAGGTGAAGCATGTTCACTGACATATTAAAGCATATGTAACTGTGCAATATCACGTTGCTATATCAGCATGTTATTTTGATCTTTTCCAAACGTGTTAGGGTCTAAACACACCCCATACAGGCATGCATGCACACAGCTTGTGGCTCACACTTTCAGCAGAGCATTAAAAAAGACAAGTATGGATTGTGAAAAGTCTCATGATATTTTACACTGTAGAGTCAATTAATGATTAATGACTCCGGCTGTCTGGCTTCCTGGTTGATCAGCTATGCCTCGCTCCTCTGGAATACTACCACCGTGTCCCAAATGCACGCTATCAGCTAATTCTGTCTTTAAAATATGTATGCATCTTCGTACAGAACTTGAACTGATGAAATGAAGCCTATCTAAAGATGCCGACATGGTGTAGTTGGATAATTTTGTCCCATAGTGCACTGCACAGCAGAAATGCTTAACAAAGCCGGAAATATGTCAACATGTCGTGCGAAGACGACAGCACATGAAACATATAGTCACCTCAACCTGCTGGCGCTGCGGCGCCGCTCTCCTTTATAACAGCTTGATTCTACAGGGCCAACATTAAAGGGATAGTTCACACAAAAATAAAAATCCAGGCATTATCCACTCACCCTGATTGATGCTGATTGAAGGTCAGGTTTAGTTTTTTATTCAACGCAACACTGCTGGAGTTTCACAGGAAAACAATGGGGGAAAAAATGTGAATGAAATGTGGAAAATGTGAAAAAAAACAGAATAAAAACAAAAATGCCTCCATACTGCTCATCTGGTGTAATCCAGGTCTCCTAAAGCCCCAACATGCCAAGTTGACTAAAAACATGTTATTTGCACCATGTTTTTAGCCTGAATCTTCGAGTCACATTCACCTGCATATGCACACTGTCTGAACTGGGTGTGTGTGGTGTGAGAGTGTGTAAACGGCATGTTGGGGTTTTCAGAGACTTGGTTTACACCAGACAAGCAGTATGGAGGCATTTTATGCTCTTTTCCAGTTGTTTTTATGTTTGAAAACTGGTCACCATTCACTTCCATTGTTTGGGAGATTCTGAGACACCGTTTTCCTGTGAAACTCCAGCAGTTTTTTGCGGACTAACAAAATAAACTCAACCCTCAATCAGAATGAAGGTGAATAAACAATGACTGAATTTTCATTTTTTGGTGAACTATCCCCTTAAGCAGTAGGGCTGCAACAATAGATTGATCTGTCTTGATACACTGATTCAATGTTCAATGATAAAATATGACCAATGTAAGATGAAAATACCAATATCCAATATCGCTGTCTTTCAGATGCGCCTTTACTTTGAAATTCCCAAGATATCTCTATGTCGTCATATATTTGTTGAATTATAATTTGGTTGCTTTTTGTGAGTTGATGTAAATGTAAGTGAATAAATGTATTTCTAACACTTGCAGAAACTTATTACTACCAAAACTCTACTTCCAATTTTTCGGTGAAAATTATTCTTTCAGGACTTATATATATGAAATATATGTGACTTATGAAATGTTTTTCATTTACTTCATTTTTTTAATTTCCAAACTTGTTCTGTGCCAGAAAACACCCTTCTTCCAGACAAACATTCACAACTTCAAACAATTTAAAAATGTGTTAAAAGCTTTCAAAATCTCAACCTAGCAACACCTACTGATAATATAGGTATAAAAATGTGCTATTACAATCATTGTTGTTTTTCAATTCATTTTTAAAATGAAAATCTATTTTTAAATCAGGCATAAAAACGGTCAGCTATATCCTAAGGACCCCTGTCTCACTTCCTGGTTTAAAAAAGGCGGGAATACTGCTAAAGCACGAGTAAACTCTCTATTTAAACTATTTAAACTATTGATCTAAATTCATGAAATAATATTTCTATCAGATGTGTCTCAACCATAACATGTCAACTCTGTAGCCTTTCTAAATCAAAACTAATTAAGATCTATGGTTTAAAAATGTGTTTTGATTAGCATTAAGAGAACTCTGAGCAGTTGAGCTGCTCACTACACCACTGTGAAATGAAAAAAATGTAACTCAGATTTAAAAAAAAAAAAAAGTGAGGATTACCCTTTACAAGGTTTAATAGCCAAGAGTTTGATCTTTTAAAATATATTTTCTGAGCATAATTGAATAATTGATCAAATTCAGAAAACTCAGTTTTTCTTAATATGAAACCAGTTAGAAAATGTTTACATCGGCCAAACCCTACTCTGCACCCAGTGTCTGTACTCAGCCAAAGATTGTTTATAGGGTAAAGAAGCATCACTCTAACACCACTGTATGATCATGTGTTCTTGTCATCCTCACAACTCCACTGTTTGAAACCGAGCAGCTGCAGAGGCTGGATGTCTGTCCAGTGCATGTTAAATTACACTGACAAGTGAACCATCGGAAAAAAAGCATCACATATCCTACACGCTGTATGTTGCTGGTGTGGGTCAGCGCTTAAGGTCTTCATCTGCAGATGAACGTGCACATTTCCAAAGGTGAACGCATTTAAATGTCCCTGTTGACGTACAGTAAGTGGTAAACGCTTCCTCACCCTCCCTGACCCACATCAACAAAATGATAATTGCATACTGTGACACTGTTCAACACTTCACATTAACACACAAAGTGCAAAGTGGTTTTGCAGTAGAGCTTCATTAACAGGATGCTAGTCACCTGCAGTCTTTCTCCTCACAGTGCGGATTACACTTTTACACTTTTTTACACATGGGTGAAAAATGTTTTATGGAGGCTTTTACATCCACAATGATATGTTCGGTAAAGCAAAATCATATGCTGTATAAAAATAACTGTGGAAAATGTAACTGTATGTAGTGAAAGTTAACAACACACCAGTGTACTGAACAGCAGCAGCCTGTGTCTCCCTACAGAAGAAAGAGTACAAGTGCTGCATGTAAATTCATTTACATTTAATGAATGAACTATGGGAGCTGTTGGGAAAAGTGAGTCCGAGCGTGGAGATTCATCTTCTGAAAGCATAGCAGGAAACGCAAGCAACTGCTGAGCCACTTGTTATACTGTAATATAATATTGTCAGGATTTTAAAACTCTGAGCTCAGCTTTAGGGCACAGCCTATATTTTATGGTGTTTAAAAAAGAAAAGCGAGATCCAAACCGCTCATGTGTAAATTAACCACTGATATTTCTTAATTGATTATGGCATTTTGTTGGCAGGTAACCATGGTATAAGTGGGAAACCACTCTCATCTTCGCTTCATTAGGGTCCTTAACCCTACGTCATTAATTACAATAATGGAATGTACAACTAGTCGGCTATTACCCCTTACATACAGTGCAGCCAGTTCTCACTCAATTTGGCCAGTGCTCCTAGGCTTCAAACTTTCTGGAGACAGCCCTCTAGCCTTATGTTTTGATGTGCCTTTAAAGTCAAGCGATGTAGTATAAAGAGTGAGAAAGGCTGAGTATGGAGGAGATGGGGTAGATGAGTCGAACAAACACAGTACTTTCATCTAGGAGACAAAAGTTCAAACCCCGTGTGAAAACAAAAGTCAGTGTTGGCTTCTTTTAAAGTAACATATGTTCGCCAACTGCTAACATTAGCTACACTTTTATGTCCACAGACCAACAGCTAATGTTAGTTACACAGACCAACTGATAGCAACACAGACCAACGGCCTCCTTAAGTTTTCACAGACCAACGTTAGCAACACAGACAAACCACTAATGTTAGCAACATAGACCAAATGTCTACTTTAGCCATACAGACCAACCGCTGATGTTACCTATACAGACCAACCGCTAACGTCACCAAACTAGGCCAGCTGCTAAAATTAGCTACAGAGACCAACTACCAATGTTACCTACACAGACAAACCGCAAATGTTACATGCAGAGATTAACCACTAACCTTAGCTACACAGACCAACCACTAACATTAGATAACCAGAACAAGTGCTATTGTTACCTACACAAACCAACTGCTAATGTTAGATAACCAGAACAAGTGTTAATATTACCTACACAGACTAACAGCTAACGTTACATAACTAAAACAACTGCTAACACTACCTACACAGACCAACCGCAAACGTTACATAACCAGACCAACTGCTAAGGTTACCTACACAGACCAACCACTCATGTTACATAACTAAAACAATGCTAGCCTTACCTACACAGACCAACTTTACTTTACTTACTTTATTAGTTTATTTGGATGGGACAGCGCATATTAATGTACATAATAAAAATATGTAAATATGCCGGACTTAGCACAAGTGCTAAATTTCATCCGGAGTCCCGGACATAACGTAACATAAACAGAACTGTTAACTTTACCTACACAGACCGACCACTTACGTAACATAAACAGAACAACTGTTAACGTTACCTACACAGACCAACTGCTAACTGTACATCACAAGAACAACTGCTAACTTAAGCTAGACAGACCTTCCGCAAACATTACCTACACAGAACAACCATTAGTCATTGTATTGGAATACACGTTTAAATTATCCTTTATATTATTAAATATTAATGTTTAATTACCCTTATTTAAATTATTAAGCCTGGTTATTTCAGTCAACACCTCAAAGGCTTCCAGTAGCAGCACCCAGCTACTTCTGACTAACAATATCACATCACTATATCATCACAATCATACATATTCATTGTTGTCAAGAGTGTCTTGACTCTCAAGCTGCAATTGAAACAAACTGGCTCAAGTTTCCTTCAACACTTGTTAAAAGTTTGGAAAATAACATCATTTTCACTGCTTTCTCTGTTCGTTACAGTAGATACAGCTCAATAAAGAGCAGACATCATTTGTAGAAATGATTTCTCCCCGTTGTGATGAGGTTTGATAGGTAGAGAAG
This sequence comes from Lutjanus campechanus, assembly GCA_027495735.1. Taxonomy (NCBI): domain Eukaryota; kingdom Metazoa; phylum Chordata; class Actinopteri; order Lutjaniformes; family Lutjanidae; genus Lutjanus; species Lutjanus campechanus. Next base: position 19,882 of record JAJHUR010092972.1, read on the forward strand.
TGAAGTGCCTCTCTCTACATCGCTGATTAAAAATTGCCTCCTCAAGGGGAGAGAGGGCAGAGGAGGAAATTGGTGAGGGAAAAATCCTCCCGAAAACACACACTCTCTCTCTCTCTCACAGATCCACACACACACACACACACTGACACAACGCATATAGACAGCAGAGGCTCTCCTGTGGTTTTGGCATTCCTCCTGTGTTTCTGTCTCTCCATCTGTGACAAGCCATCTCAGGGGAGAGGAGCTCCACCTTGGCAGCCTCTGTGGCTCCCCAGGTCAACTTATTAAAACACTGAGACGCAGTGAGGATCTGGCACGCACACACACTCACACACACACATACACACACATATGCACAACCATAACAAATGCTGTGGTTTTACTCCCAGGTACTGCACACATAGTGCCTGCGGTGATTCATTACTTCACAACAACAACAAAAAACAACTACACAAACACACACAAACCTACTTGCATATGCACATACAAATGCAGAAACACATTTTAGCTAAATCTGTTTACACACACAAACTCACAGACACACACTGCAACCCTTTTCTTGAATTTCCCTTTTTGAAACACCTGCTTTGGTTTCTCTCTTCTCTGCCTTTCGGATTCAAATTGCTGTCGGTTTATCTGTTTGACTGGGTGGAATTGAGCAAATGGACTCGACTAAAAGCCTCTGAGCCGCAGTAATGCGGCGGCGGGGCTAGAGAGGACCGGCGAGCAGCCCAGCACCATTTGTTGGCTGTAAAATGAAACAACACAATATACAATGAATCTCATCTTAATGCCTCGGCAGGCTGATTTGAATACAAATCAACGGCAATCACAACAGCAGCGGCGGCGGGGATATCTATCAGAGTGTTGTTTTGCTGAGGCTGGAGGTCTGCACATTTAGATGCTGTTGGACCTTCAGTGAACAAACAAAAAGATCAAAGTGAGAGGTACAAATACTTTATTACTGTACTTAAGTAGATTTTTCTGGTATCTGTACTTTACTTGAGTGTTTGTTTACTTTTTACTTCTACGCCCTACATTTGAACACAAATATCTGTATTTTCTGTTCCTTACATTTCCAAAACAGGCTCATTACCTTAGTTTTAATGCACTTAAAACTAAGGGAATTATTATTATTTTGCATATTTGCACACTGCCTTCACAACATCAAGACTGATTTAAACCAAAATGGACAGAACACAGAAAAGATGATTCCTCGGTGTATCCATCAGTGCGTTTCACACAAGCCAGGTGAAACAAGGCGAGAAGCACATAAAAGACATTAGGCTACTAGATGAAATCCATATAACAGGATAAACACAACGTTAAAGACGTACCAAGACGAAAATGACATAACAAGGCAATAAGAAAACGAAAACAACTTAAAAGATGTAACAAGACACAAGACGAAAATGGCATTTAAGACACAACGAGATGTAATAGGATGAAAACAACGTAAAACGTAAAAATGTGTGAGGATGAAGATGAAAATGAGAAAACAAGATGTAACAAATCAAAAAACGATGCAAAAGACATAGTGCAATAAGAGGAAAACAATGGAAGTAGATGAAAATGTGACAGGAAAAAGACAATGTATGGCGAAGATGTGTAACAACATAACAATGCAAAAATGACATAGCAAGACATAATAAGACAAAAATGACTTAAAAGATGTGGAACGACAAAAATGACATTACATGGTGAAAATGACATAAAAGACAAAACAAGACAAAGACGATGTAAAAGACGTACCTAGACGAAAATAAATTTAAGAGACATAAGACGAAAACAATGTAACAAGACATTGTAAAACAAAAAAAGACAAAACAAAGAAGAAAAAACAAAGAAATTAAATCAATACTTCTACTTTTACCATTCCTTATTACACAAGTATCTGTACTTCTACATGAGTAAAGACTGTGTGTATTTTTGCCTCCTTTGCTGGTTAATTGGCTTATTATGATAATTTTTGGTGTTTTGCCAGAGGCAGATACAAGGGATCAATGTTTTGGGGGCACCACTTCAAGGAAAGATCATATGGGCTGAGGAGAGGAGGGCTCGTCCCTGCTGATCATTCGGCCTCTATCCCGCTGTCTCCCTGTTTCTCTCTCCCCCAGACGTGCTCCTGGCCCAGATTGAATTGATTAGATAATACTCCTCTGATTTCCAGCATGGGCCAGACATGATCACTCTGGAATGCCAATAGTCCCGTCTCTGTCTGGGTCATTTTTCTTGACCCGCAGTGAGGAACTGCTGCTGGGATAGCCAGGGTTAGATCGATTTACGGGGTCAGTATTGGACTTTTATTAAAAGTGGCACCTCGGCCGGTCAGCTACATCTCCGTCTGACAGTCTGGATGTGGTACACTTTGTTTGAGTATATATTTACCGTGTCATTGATCAATACTGATTTGGTTAGGGAGGCCCCAACCTATAGATTCTGTTGTGACATTTTCATCTGATTCCAACTGGGCAAAATACATAACTGCAATTATTCTTGACATCATGTTAGAGGCTCAAATATTGTGTCAGGGATATCTGTCGCATCCAGAAGTCTGTAATATATTTAATTCATGTCATTCATTACATCACAATTTTCTGCTGCTTATCTGGGTCACCATGGTACAACCGTGTTGCCTACCAAGAACCTTGATAACGATGAATGATACATTGACTGGAAACCCTTTTTTGCTTTCTTCAAAATCTGCACATGGCATCTGCGGTGTCGTTAAGATCAGGGTAATATTGTGGTTATGACAAATAAACTATGGGTAATGTATGGCAAGGGTTAGACAACTAAAACATGTGGTAAAGGCAGGAAAAAGGTCATGGAATCACCCAGTATAGATGTGATTTTTGGGGACAATTTTGGCAATGGCACTGAAGGAAAATCACAGGATGTGAAATCATCAAAAATTGATGGAATTCCTCTGATACTGAGCTGCAGTGGCAGCGGGCTAAGTAAAGTGTCCCAGATTGTGGTTATGACAAATAAACTGCGGCTGAAGTATGGTGAGGGTTAGGCAATTAAAACTTGTGGTTAAGGCTGGGGAAAGGTCATGGAATCACCCAACATAGATGTATTCTGCAGGGATACTGGGCTGAAATAAAAAAGATGCAACATTTTTTTTTTTTTTGCTTTGGCATTGAATGTAAATCTCTGTGTGTAGAATCATGAAAAATTGATGGAATTGCTAGTATGTTGGGCTGTAGTGGCAGCAGGCTAAGCAAAGCATCCCAGATGTCCTACTCCCTAACTATTTCCCCTAGCTCCTCTTGGGAAATCTTGAGTTATTCCCAGTCCAGATGGTATATAATCCCTTCATCATGTTCTGGGTCTGCCCTGGGGTCTCGTCCCAGTTGGGAGTGCCTGGAATATCTTCACAGTGAGGCATCCAAGGGACACCCTAATCACATGCCCGAACCACCTGAACTGATTCCCTTCAATACAATGGAGCAGCAGTTCTACTACAAGTTCCTTCTGGATATGCAAGCTCAACTCCCTCTTTACCGTCCAGTGCAATGCCTGCATTACTGCTGATATCTCAACCGAGATCCCAAGACACTTGAACACATGGGAAACTCATTCCCAACCCAAAGTGGGTAACCATTTCCCAGCAGAGAAAATGACTTGTAACATATTAAACATCAGTTTAAACATTATTGGGAACCATTCTTCCTTTGTTGAAAGGGATGCCCCATGGAGTTTAGGAGTGGAACATCCAATAAAGAAACTGTATGGATAGAGTTGTATTAATGTAGATCTCACTTCAGCCTGAGGGTCACTGGTCATCAAGGGGGTACAAGCAGAGATCATAAGGAGTTAAATCGTTTGCGGAAAAAGCCAGAGCATGGACCTTGAGTTAGGTAAAAAATTGTCAAGGTTCAAGAATAAACTTTCATGCTCAAATTATTTGATATGCCCTCATGACAACCCCGTCTCCTGAAAATTGCATTCATATACCACTAATCTGCAACGGTAAATACACTTAGCCGGCCCATTTACAATACCAGTGCGGTATATAAATATAGAGGTTTATTCAATTAGCTCTGTTTTAGATAAGAGGAGCTGGGACTTCCTATCAACAGAAAAACTGGTTGACTATTTTAGGCTGTGGACAAGACATGGACATTATTAGGTCGTGTTAGGTGTCAATCCAAAGGTCAGAACACATTTTAAGTGGAAGATTAGGACTTCTCGTGGCATGTGAAATGATGCAATAGTAGTTTATGGGTATTTATTGATGTAATAGTGAATTTTGGACTGAATGTTTTACTGGCCTGGATCGACTGGACCTTTGCCAATATAACAAGACTATTTTTCAAAAGTTTTATGAATCAGTAGAGTAAAATGTAAGAGTCCTGAATTTTGTAATTATTTGTTTTTCTGTTGGTGGTGTTGATTGTACCCGCTGTTGCGACTGTAATGGTTTGGACTGATTGAATCACAAGAACCTTAGCTTTCCAAAGATCAGTTGCATAGGTCACATAAGTATCCACTGAAAAACAGCTAAATGGGAAATATGATTATCACACATACAAACCTAATGGAATCAACCAGTTACTGTAAAGAGGAGGAAAGTTGGAGAAGGAGAAAGAGATGAAAAGCACAAATTTTATTATGAACTGCAACCTGTCAGCACTAAATTAACTCATTTTATTCAGAACCCTGGAAAGCTGTTGTTCTTTGTCAAAAAATCAAAGTGACGCAAGCTTGTAGTGTCTTTGTAGAAATTCTGCAATGGCACAAGCAGGGCACATTTTGACATTTTTGGGACCAATTGACTGATCTACACTATCTGCTGGTTGTAGCTAATAAAAGACAATAAAGGGCACGGAAGCAGAAGGACAAAGTGAAGGACTCTAATTGAACTTGGGAGAAAACATACGGCAGAAAGATAAACAAGACCGTGACGTGTGGAAACTAAATCAACCCACCAAAGATGAGCGGGTCCTCAACTGGAAAGAAAGGCAAACAACGGCATAATGAATCTATCCAAACAGTGCGTTGTGGGAACAAGCAGTGGAGGAGCTGATATTAGGAGGCTTCCGCTGGAGCTGCTGCGACGTACTGCAGGGGGAAGCCTGCGCACGCTGAGCCCTGACAGATGCAGAGGATGTGCGGCAGGGGAGGCTCGCTGATGGCGTCCTCGCAAAGTACACAATTACTTCATGTTTGCTCTCCTCTGCCATATGTTCTCATTAGAAATGCACTAGCACATGTGAAACTGTGAAGGCATGCATGGGGTGGGCTTATACATGCATTTATATGCACATATGCAAGTTTAACAACACAGCTGCACAAGGACCAGAGAATCTATTTAAGCCCGCAGTGTTAATTTAATGACGTTTTTTTGCGGTAATGAGCAGAAAGGGACATGTTGCGAAGATTTATTTTAAACATACACTAGATATCACTCCGACCCCACAGGCCTGCACTGATACAAGAGCCTGCATCTGACAGGGAGTGCTGTACAGAATGTTGTACATGGCAATGCAATCAGTGTTACCTCTCCTTGAAAAGACTTGAGTGTTGCTAAATGAAATGCTGACATTTTTAACCCATCTGCCAACAGAAACTTGTGTTTAGTCTATCATCAGAGTCTCAAAACACAGAGCGGACCCGTCAGCCAACAGATGTTGGCAAACAGTCGCAGGAAAGGAGATTATGGGAATCATATGTATTTATGTCAGGATATGATGAACTACACCCACACATGTGTTTAATACACTGCACACTTAATCTTTTAATGCTTCATATACCAACAGGAAACACGTTATGCTATGCTTTAATGCTATTTGTCATTGCTCCTGATATTATTAACTGTGTGACTAAGTAGATACTTTAGCGCATTAGAGATATAATATATTCAGTAAAAGGGAAGTTGTTTATGGGCTATAATTTGTGGCAAAACAATGATGGGTAATAAGTTGCTGCATCAACAAACAGAATTAAACTTGAACACAACTGCATCTTAAATGAAATCCTGCCCGCAGTGCGCTACCTGGAGATGATACACTTTCAAACCTTTACAACAACAACAGAACTAATGAGGCCTACTGATAGTAGTACTTAGAGTGAAATACTCTTTGTTTTTCTGTGGTTTCACTGCCAACTCTTTCATCTCTTTCTCATCCAGCGCCTCATCGTTTCATAAGACTCACTTGCACTTTTTCCCAACTGAGATTAGCATTAAGCAGAAAATTTGAGAAGCCGATTTGAAAGTATTGAGCAACTCTGAGCCATGGAAAATGTAGAGGGGGGTCAACTGCAGGTAAACTGGAGCTGCATTTTCACATGTGACATAGATATGAACAATGTAGTCCTCATCATTTGAATATGTTACCATTTAGCTTGCAGCAATAGCTTGTAGCAAACCACAACTAGGGTTGTTCCTATACCATTATCATGAATGCCTCTGATATACAGGAATAATCCCATAATACAAAAGTCCTTTAAAGTTTGGTCTTGCTATCTATAATGAAAGCCCCTAAAATATATCTGAACTTGTCTATATCCTCCAATCATGTGTTGAGACCGGGTTTGGAGAACCTGGCCTTCACAACTTGGAGGGAGAAGGGTATCATCTCTCGAAAAGATGTCTACATTAATGATCACCTCACCTCTTCAGCAACTGCAGCAGAAATTTCAGCTCCCAACTTCAGATTTCTTCAGTTCCCTATGTTCCTGTACAAGCAAAAACCTCTTCATGCTGCTTGGGATAGTCTAAAATCTATTGAACTGTATACTAAAGATGCTGTGTCTAATTTTTATAACATTATATAAAATTTAAATGGGCCATCAAAAAACTCATTTAGGGAGGACTGGCAGAAAGAGTTGGTAACTGCAGTGTCAGATGAAATGTGGAAAACCTGCCTTGAAAATAAACATGGTGTACTTCTATAATTGGAAGGCATGCTTTGATTCAATTCAAAGGTCTGCTAAGATTGCACTTCTCTCCGACATGATTACAAAAGATATTCAAAGATACCTCATGCTTTTATGTGAAAAGTTCAAAAGATCAAGGTGCTCTGTCTCTCAGATTCTTACAATGTACAAGATAACAAACTTTCCCAGCATTTGATGCATGGCTAAAAGAATTGCGTGTGAAAACTGGATTTACTATGTCAAACAGAGGGACGCTTTCAGAGAATCTGGCAACCTGTTGTTAGACTGACTGAAAAATTAAAATGAATGGTCTATCTAGTACTCTAGGAGGGTGCAGGAGTCTATGCACCATCACGCAATTTATTAGCCCCAAAATGTGATCCTACTACTTCAGAGCAGTGTTTTGTTTTGTTTTTTTGTTTTTGTTTTTACCCCAAGCCTGGTTATTCAAAAATGAGAGCAATCATATCACACTCATGGATGGTTAGTAGTAGTGATGCAGGTACATCCATAGGCACTGCAGTTGATCCAGGTCATGACAATTAACATTCTGATTAATAGTGGATGAGTTGTGGGTGGAAAGTGTGGGCGTGTCTCCCCAGTAAGAGAGACATATTTACGCACAAGGCACAGCAGCGCAACTTCATTGATATGTTTCCTCAGTCCTGCTATGCTTATTAGGATTTTATCCATGATCAGGTTTGCATCCATTGCACCATTTTACACATACATGTACATACAACATACAGTACGTCACTGGTGAATTAATGCTGGGATAGGCTCCAGCCAACTCAGAACCGGCAACAGGATCAGCAGGTGTAAGAATAGGGTGTGGTTTGGATAGCTCCCTCTTCAATTTTGGATTAACTCCCACTTGGAAAAATGATTTTGTTAAATTTGTTAAGCTCTAATGCAAGCAGCATTTTATATTGCTTAATTCTTTTTAATGAGCAAAAATTAATTCTGGAACAGCTGTGCTGGCTTCTTAAAATGCACTCAAGCCGGTTTCCATACTTGGACAAAGATCAATTGTGAGGGAAAAGAAGCACCACTCTGCAACACCATGCTACGATGTAAGAGAACTGTGTATTTTATTTATTTATTTATTTTTTGGTTCAACAAATTTTAAGACAAAACTGCAACTTTCTTATCTTTTAACCTGATAAATATCAAATGTGATTCACGGCATAATTCAAATGGGATCAAAAAAAATATTTGTTCTTTCATTTTTGACTACAGTTTGTATTTTTTCTGAACTTAGGTCCCATGGTGGTCAACATATTGGCTGGTCAAAGGTTAGCTAGAAAGCTAATGTTAAGTTGAAGCTGTTAAGACTTGAATCAATTGCGTATTTTATTGTGAAGAATATTTTATTACAAGGGGGGACTGACCTGGAGCCATGTAGCATTAACCAGTTAAACTATGCAGGCATGTTACCAGCTAACATAACTTTGATTTAAATGTGGAGACTGGTGTAGATGATCAGAATTTTGTATGACTTGACTTGTGACTTCTTGCATGATTGCATTTGCTAGATTCTCACCACAGTAACTTGGCACTTCGTTGAAACTTGAAGGTTAAGACTTGCTTGTGATTTGCACGAGAAATGACAGAACATTCAGTTGTTAATGGAAAAAGACATTGATTCAAAGATGGATTTAAAGATGTCTGACATTTGTCCAGACTGCTTGTGGTTGGAGCTCCAAGAGGCCAGACTGAGTGTTCGAGAGAACGAAGCTGACCGTGAGATCTCTCTTCTCAATCTGCTTTAGCTCTAATGAATGAAATATTCATCAATCCCTCCATACCCTGACTGCACACACAAACACACGCACAAACAAATCACACTGGGCCCTCCCTGACTGTGATTTGTTTGCAGATGCTGGTCAACTACATCCATTTGTCTGCTCCCCCAGCAGCAGGGACAGCTCACTGCGTCTCTCCACAGCTCATAAAAACGCCGGCTGAATTTCCATCAGGCCGTCTGGGGTGTAAATTCCTCCCCGGGTCTGTAGCCTGACAGGCCGACACGCAGCCCCTCGACGCTCAGAAAGGGGAAATGGATGAAGTCAAATGAAGCGAGGGTGATAATGAAACTGATATTATGGCAGCTAACCTTTAGCTGGGGAGCAGCACCCTGCAGCTGCCTCCTGCGGCCTGTGGGAAATGGTTAAAGTCATCCGTCTGCGTATGCAAGGGTAGACGGTGGGATCTGAGCATCAGAATGGAATAATGTGATGGCTGACATAAATATACAGCCCACAGGGATATTAAAACTGCTATGTTGTAAATGAAAAAAATGTTACCAAGTTTGTTATACCATTAGGTTTCACACAGTCAAGATCCAAAAAAGCTGTTTTAATCTTAAACTAAATCTGTAGGTCTTATTTTTCTAAAACCAAAATGAGCCTGTTAAGCTTTGATTTATGAGACCGGTTTAAAATAATTGCTGAAAAACTCGAGAACAGAGGAAACAACAGGGGACATGTTGCCTCGTTAGAAGACACAGTTTTTCACAGTTTGGGTTTGTTTGGAGTTAAAATTAGATTGGAGAACACAGTGACAGTGTGATACATGAAAAACATTCACAACACTGTCATCAGGGATTGGGTCATCAAGTCAAATTTGTGTCTTAACACAGATTTGCCACCTTAAGGGGCTGGTTCATGATGAGCATGCAGGTTATTTACGGGATTTTATTTGTCCAGGTATTGAGATTTCTGTCTCTGAGGTCTCTCTGAGGTTCTCAGTAGAATCCCTAGGTGGGTTCTGCAGAAACCGTGGAATAGAACAGGGTTAGCAGTAGAACCCTCTTGGTGGGTACTAGATCAGATCAGACCCTTAAAATATGAAACTGGATGGGTTATAGATAAGACCCTTAAAATATAAAAAAGGTTCTTGGCAGAGAGGTTCATGGTTGAGGCTGAGGTTCTTGGTTGAGGTCTAGAAAAAACCCTTATATAAAAGGGTTTTCGGCAGGACTCCTTTGGTAGGTTCTAGATGAAACTCTTGGAATATTTAAAGCTTCTCGGCAGAACCCCCCTGGGTAGCTTCTAGATAGAACCTTTGGACTGTCAAGGAATCCTCAGTAGAACTCCCTGGGTGTCCTCTGGATAAAAACCTTGGAATATAAAGAGGTTCTCATTGGAACCCCTGGGTGGGTACTGCATAAAACCTTGGAATACAACAGGGTTTGCAGTAGAACCCTCTTGGTGGATACTAGATCAGATCAGACCCTTAAAATATAAAATGGCTTTCAGTAGAACCTCCTGGATGGGTTATAGATAAACCCCTTAGAATATAAAATAATTCTTGGTAGAACCCCTGGATGTCTTCTGCATAAAAAACCTTGGAATATACCTGGGTGGGTTCTATCTAAAACCCTGAGAGTATGTAAGGGCTCTTGGTAAAACCTCCTGGATGAGTTATAGATAAAATCCTTGGAATATAAGGTTCTCAGCAGAACCCCTGGGTGGGTTCTTGTTGGCACCCTTAGAAGGTATAAACACTCCAGATCGAACCCCCAAAGAGATTTCTGGGAGGAACCATTGCACCATAGAAGAGTTCCTTTGTAGAACCTCTCATAGACGGTCCTGGGTGAAACCTTTCACAGATGGTTCCAAGTGGAACCCTTACAGAAGGTTTTACCAGGAGCCAAAAAGGGTTCTCCTATGGGGACAAGCTGAAGCACTTTTAAACAATCCACAGACCTCTCACCCTTTATAAAGACAAAGTAGGGACAGTTTCCTCAGTAGAATGAATTTCTATGAATTAGATGGCCGCAGGTGAAACACAGAAGAAAGGGGAAAAAGACTATAATAATAAAATGTCAGCTGTTGAAGTTTTTATGCTAATTTTTGCAGACAGAGACTAACCATTGCGTGGCCCTTGCATCTGTAAATGAGGTTTGGAGATTTGATTAAGGTTTTTTAAGGTTTTCAGAGTGGCTGCTAAACTCCAAGTGATCTCACTGTAAACCTCAGAGTCTTTTTGAACAGCTCACCAGTGCAGAGAAGGTCAATTACCACAGAATCTCTGTGCCGTGTCAGAAAATTTAAATAATGAAGGAAGTCACCCACGCTGGGCCAGCTGTGCGTAAAATGCACAGGATTTTGGAGAGGTCAGAGGGTCCGAAATTGATTTAGAGATAACTGCAGGTAACGGGTCAGTTATGGCAAAACTGGACCGAGGCAGGACACCTGCAGCCTTGATTTGATTTGCCCCATAATTAGCAACTGAAGTTAGATACAGGGAAAAGAATGTTTGGGTAGGAGCACTTCTTGGACTCGCATTGAGTTTGTCTGAGGTAAAGATATGTGTGAAAAAAAAATGAAAAAAAAAAAAACTCCAGGGAAATCTCTTTTAAAACAATTTAAATGCCCTTACTGTCATTGCATGGTCAAGTCAATTCAGTTTTATTTACAATTTCCACCAGGAGCAAGTACTAAGGCAACAGTAGCGAGGAAAAACATCATGTTAGACCTCCATACAAATCAAGCCTTCATCAAGGAGTCAGGAACAAAGCATTTTTACTGTTGAAATGTGTCTATCATTGTCTAAAATAAGCATGCCATGACAATGAAGGTATTCTAACTGTTTCAAAGCAGAGTGCCTTGGAATTTGGGGGATTTATAGCAACAGGGTAGTTCATCAAGTGATGCAATTTACTCTGAGATGGAGTCTTTTGGTTTTCTGAATCCAATTCAACTGGGACATTTTTGCCACGGTTTTCGTTTTTCTCAGAGACTCGACCTGGCAGCTTCATCAGGGCGTACTATGAGAAAATGGGCCCCTGGGCAAAGACGTGGAAAAGCCCATCCACTCCTACAAAGGAGCACAACACCAAGACAGGAGTGCCTTGCTCAGACTCCCAGCCTAAATCCATTCTTTGGTTTTAGAAAGTCTAGACAGCAAAAAACCGCATGAAATGCAATTTTTGCTAATTGGATCCAAACCACATTTGGAGGTGGTTCGTAATGCGATTTTAATCGGATTTTTCTGCAAAGATGCGTCACAGTCCGGATGGTCTGGACGCTCAAATCAGAGTGTCAAGTGTCTTTTGCATCACCCACAACACAATACACAACAACGACATCAAATCCAGAGGAACGGGGGTGCAAGCAGAAATCCATGCTGCTACTAGCAGAGCAGAGCTGAGTGCGATTGTTTGGAGGGTAAGAGGATGATGTCCATTTTTCATGTTTCCACATGGGAAAGCCATGTCATCAGCGTATTTTCTGATGCATACGTTGTTAGAACAGAAACTCCTCAGATAGGTTGGTGATGTCTGGACTAGAGGCTGACATTTTTGGGGGGGGACTGGGACATGGAATTCCTGTGGGATTTCCACAGTCAATTTCACGGGACAGGAAATAAGTCAACGGGAGTGGGCAGGAGTGAGAATCATAATAACAATAGGTCAGATTTTGCAGGTACTTGACTGTGGATTTAGTGTTTTTGTCTTCTTTTATTGTTTTCGACTCGTTACATCATATCCATCTTGTTACACCTTGGTACGTCTGGTTTGTCTTGTTTAATTGTCTTCAACTTGCTCTGTGTTTTTAGTCTTGTCATTTTCAACTTGCTATATCTTTATTTTTCTTGTCTTGTCACATCTTGTATGTTGTTTTCGTCTTATTTCTTTTTCGTCTTGTTATGTTGTTTTCACCTTGTTAGATCAAAAGTCTCGTTTTTGTAGTTTTCTTCTTGTTACGTCTGTCGCACCTGATATGTAGCGAGGGATATATTAAGGAACTGTCATTTCTGTGTTAGTGTTCCATGCATTTAGCTTGAAATCAGTCTTGATGTTAAGAAGGTGGTGCACAATGATGCAAAAATAAAAACAATCACTAAAAATGCTGAAGTATTGAACCTGTTTATTTAAGAGTAGAAAGTACAGATATTTGTGAGTAAAATTGTCAGAAGAATAAATACTCAAGTAAAGTACAGATACTGGAAGAATCTACTTAAGTCCAGCAACAAAGTATTTGTACTTAGTTACTTCCCACCTCTGACATCTGATTTGGGACTTACAGTCGTACAGTAACCTATCCTTGGCTACCCATGCGTCAAAAAGCTTAAGTACCCAATTCAAGCAACTGATCTGTATTAAGAGATACCAATTCAGACCAGTGATGAAATGTTTCTTTTGTAATTTAGGTGAATCAACCCACTAATAACACTTCACATCACAATGGTAAGAAATTTAGACTTTTTAGTCAGATTGTTTCATCTCATTATTTTCCTGATTGAGAGTCAAAGCTGCCGTCTGATCACCAGCCTTTAGAATCCAACACGGGGTTCAATACTTTAAAAAGCGCCTAGTTTTTCTCTGTCTGACCGTGGCGAGTTTGACAGGTGCAGTAATTGAGTCGTTTCCTTTGGAAGCCGCTCTGTGATTGATTGATTTGGATCGGTACAATTGCCCGCTTGTAGATAATATCATAATTTCAGCTGCCTCGCATTGCCATTGATTCACACGCTCATTGCTATGCAGACGGCTGCCTGACTTTAGAAGTTTATAGCGAGGAAAAGTGTATGAAAGATGGTGCGAAAACTTTGCAGTGAAGGCTGCAGTGAAGCTAAAAGGAGTAATCTGTCTTGCCATGCATGGAAAACACCATTAATTCTGTTCAAGTCAACATCTTATAAATGTGTTTCTTTACAAAAAACTGGCGAGTCAACAAGCTTTTGGTTACAAATTACATGAGGTGCCTTTTTTTATGACCTTTGAGAGAAAACACTGAAATCAACTTAATGAAATATTTGTTAGCAGGGCGGGGATTTGCTGGATTAAGGAGTGTGGATGAGTAAATGTGTCTAAATTGAAAATGATTTCCTAAGTTGAATTGATTTAGGTGTCGAGTGTCGAGTGCAGTTGATGTAATTTCTCAATCAGACGGAGCGGTGAGAAGGTTATTCCAAAGAGCAGATTGATTAACTGTACACATCTCATCCTTCCTTTCTGCACTCTTAGAAGTAAGAGTTCCAAAAGATTTTTTCCTCAGGGGCCGTTCTTTTGAAGATAGGGTTCATCAAGGGTTCTTTGTAAGTTCCATTAAGAACCCTTTTCATCCAAAGAACTTTTTTTTGCAGAAAGAGTTCTTGAGGGTTCTTGAAGCATGGGTGTTAAATGATGTTTCTTCAATTTGAATTATGGTAAGTGGAACAAACATTATTAAAATCTGTTTCATTATGTAGAACACAATATGGTTTTCATACCCTGACAAAATCTCTTTAGATCCCCTTAGGTGGGTTCTACACAAAACCTTTGGAATATAAAGGGGTTCTTGGTAGAACCCCTTGGGTGGGTCATAATGAAATGCTTGGAATTTAAAAGGTTTCACAGGAGAATAACCTCTGTGGGTTCTAGATGAAGCCATTGGAATATGTAGGGTTCTCTGTAGAACCCCTTGAGTGAGTTCTACATGAAAAACTTGGAATGTAAAAGGACTCTTGGTAGAACCCCTTGGGTGGGTTATAATGAAATGCTTTTATTTAAAAAGGGTTCTCACATATGGGTTCTAGATGAAGCCCTTGGAATATAAAAGAGATATTGGTAGAACCCCTTTTTGGGGTTACAATGAAACACTTGGAATTTAAACGGTTTGTCAGTAGAACACCCTTTGTGGGTTTTAGATGGGTTTTTCATAAAACCCTTGGAATATAAAAATATCCTCTGTAGAACCCCTGAGTCAAATTTACATGAAACCCTTGAAATATAAAAAGGTTCTCTGTAAAACCCTTGAGTCAAATCTGCATGAAACCCTTGGAATATAGAAGGGTTCTCGGCAGAACACCTTGGATAGGTTCTTGTTTGCACCCTCAGAAGGAGATTTTGGATAGAACCTCAAGAGACAAACATAGAAGGGTTCTCTGTATAACCTTTTAAAAGGTATTCTTGGTGGGATATTTCACAGATATTTCTGGGTAGGTGTTGGGCTCTAGGTAGAAGCATCTGAAAGGGTTCAGAGTGGAACCTTCATAAAATGTTGTCCTATAGGGACAAGCCAAATAACCCTGTAAGGTTCTAATGATCACTTTTCTTTTGCAGAGTGTGGCTCTGACACACACTCTCCACCTCTCTGTCATCTTCCTGCCGTCCCTGAGAGATTTAACACAATGTCATTTCACATACGGTAAAACATATTAAAGAAAAGTCACTGCTGGGCACAAGTGATGAGACGAAAGCCAAAGATGAGGGCAAATGAATAGTTATGTCATTATGTGCCCATTTCACTCAGTCCCTGCTGTGAATTCCACGTCGCTAATTCATCTTTGTGTCCTTGCTCAGATCTACGGAGCAGATTTGGTTATCGGCAGGGGGTCACCCGCCTCGGAGGCACTCCTTCCTCATTACAGTCCGGTCCGGTGAGGAATCCTACAGGCACTGGTGTTGAACTGCAGCAGAATCCCGCTGAGGAGCTTTGTTTAAACAGCGTCGCGCTGTATTACCCAACTTAATGGAGATTCGGTCCCCGGCCCAACCCACGGCAGCTCGTGTATTTACATGAGGTTATCTGCTCCTCAATGTCAGCGAGAGGGCGGTGCGTCAGGCCCGGTGGAAGTGGGTCGGAGGAAAAAAAAAAGGGATTCAAAAATAGGAAAATCGGACCTTTGAGTGAAAGCGAAGAGCAAATCTCATTTACTTGGTTGTTAGTTCAGTTGACTGATGTGTTTGAAGGAGAAAAGCCAGTTTTGTGGGTCCAAGAGAAAGCAGCAAACAGTGCAAATGATGGGGTAAATATAATTACGAAAGCAATGGTTTGCAGGATTTTGAAGGTTTTCAAACGTTGATTTGTACAAAAAAATGGGTCTAGAATCAGTTAAAAGGGAAGACACCATTAATTTGACTTCCTTTATGATCATAATTTATGCATGACTCAATCATTCTGCCCAGGATAGTAAAGGTGGAGGTGAAATTGGCCGGAAAAGAGTGCTGGAACCGCAATGAGAAATGATTCATTTTTTTGAGCTCACAATATATAAATGAGCCGGCCTCATCAAACAACATGAGATGTGTTTAAAAGTTTTCATGTGGGTGTCAGTGCACTTGCTGAAGGCCCGCCAGGTCCACCGGATCACCAGTCAAACTCCCACTAGTCCAGATGTTCAACCAACCCCTGCTGCTCTGACAGACCTGCAAACCAAGCTAAATTCAAACAGATACAGCAGAAAGGCTCTTTACCTTCCTGTGTGTGGGACCAGCCATATGACGGAGTCAGTTACTGGACTCTACCTGCTGGTTGAAGCTAAGAATTTACCGATAGTTGTTTCACAGGTCAAAAGGCTATATGATGATATTTACAGAAGGTTAAAACCAGGCTAAATATGGTTGAAGAAGGAAGGTTTCTAAGTTTCAAAGTTATATAAACATAACTTCGAAAGAATGTTCAATAACTATTGTGTATATGTGTATATAATTGCGAGGAAGGTCTTCCAGTAAGTCCCAAGCATTAATACTGTCTGTCACTGACTTCTCAATAGACCCATGCAGGCCTAAGTCTACCTGTGGTACTTTCACCCTTATTGGCAGGAAGCAGAGGTGGGAAGTAACTAATTACACATACTTTGTTACTGTTCTTAAGTAGATTTTTCAGGTAGCTGTACTTCACTTGGGTATTTATTATTCTGACAACTTATCACTTGTACTTCCTAAGTTTGAACACAAATATCTGTTCTTTCTTACATTTTCAACAGGCTCGTTACTTTTATTTTCATGCATTTGAGGAGAATCATTTTGCATCTTTGCTCACCACCTTCCCAACATCAAGACTAATTTCAACCTAAATGGATGGCGTACCATGGCAAACACTACATTAAAGACGTACCAAATAATAACGGGACAAAAACCACATGAAGACGTAAGAGGACGTAACAAGAGCCATCGAGATGCATCAAGACAAAAACAGCATAAAAGACACAAGAGGAAAAAGACAAAAACAATACAACAAGAGCTAACAAGACAAAAATGAGGTGACTTACCTAGACAAAAATTATGACGTAACAAGACATAATAAGATGAAAAGTACTTTAAAGACAAAAATGAAGCAACAAGACAAACACAACATCAAATACGAAACAAGTAGTAACAAGATGCAACAAGACGAAAACCACATTAGAGACCTCAGAAGACATAACAAGACGCATCAAGACACAAACCGTGTAAAAGACGTACCGAGACAAAAATGACATCAAGAAATAACAAAATGAAAATGACATGACAAAACGTAACAAGAGGCAACAAGAGGAGAACGTTGTAAACGGAAATAACAGAAAAGAGGAAGAAGACAATTGATATAAAAAAGACGTAGCTAGATGAAAATGATGTAACAAGACCTAACAAGACATTATGCTATACACCAGATAACAAAATGTAGTAAGAAGAAAGTGATGAATGAAAAATTATGAAGACAAAAAAGACGTACCGAGACAAAAAACACCTTAGAAGATAAAACAGACCCAACCATTGAGAAAGGGGAGGCTCAGTCAGCTTTGCACAGAAACAGCCAGCAGAGATGTCCTTCAGAGGACGACTTTTTACTTTTATACTTTCAGAACATTTCAGAACCTGAACTTTTTCACTTTTTATTAAGTAAAGAAGCTGTACTTCCATCTGAATAAAGAATGTCTGGACTTTTGTCACCTCTGTCAGGAATACATCAGTTGTCAATGTCATAACAAATAAAAGTTACAAGGTTTTCTGAAATGCCTCCTTGATGGTTAAGGATCATTAAGGTTTAGGTAACTAAAACTTTGAACTGCCCCCTTAAAGTCAAAGACTCAAATCATCAGTCAGAGACCCGTCAGTCGACTGAGATTCTTCCAGTAGAGCATTTGTTCTTTTCCCCTTTATCAGTCAGTATACATTACATTAACAGGATCAAATAGTGAGAAGCTTACAAAGATGTTTGTTTTTGCTCCTGACAGGCTCAGATTGTGTTCATGATTAAAATAAACCCACATTGATCATCGGTAGAAGATTGGATGCAAACTGTAGTCTACCGTGTCAAAGTCACACACTTTACTGACCCAACCATCCACCTTGATCACTTCACGAAGAGGTCTCGTGACGTTGTAACATCAGGCTAATAGAGTGTGGCAGGGATGCCGTATTTTTGTAGGCCAACCCAGAAGTTGGCATCACCCTGGTTGTGTCTGTTAATACGATTTTCAAGTTGTGCCTTGGGAACAACGTTTGCACTTGTGATGTTCTTTCTCTTCAGCACAGACCTCTCCTGAAACCTTTAAAACAGAGAAGGAATGCAAGAGGACCTTTACAGCTCATCAAGAACCTTAAACTTAGTGGCCCTTCCTCCACTGACATGTTCCACTGTCCTTCTAAAAGGTCTCCGACAAAAAAAAAAAGAAGAAAAAAAGGTTGTATCAGCAACACATAAGGTGACCACATGAGAATGCAGGAAATTCAGGACAGGGACTGTGGTTGGGCGCTTCATTTCTTTACAAATTCTGAGAAATATATGAAGATTATGCCTAAATTCCTCCAGCAGTGGTGGCTGCACACTCCATCATCTGGTTTAAACAGGTCGCCTGGCAACAATACGTTATCTATAGCCTAATCGGTGAAACGGACCAGTGAAAACACATCAATAATACTCCCACATATTCCACAAAAACAAACAGGACAGTCTTTAAAGAAATAAAAGCAGGATTTATAGCCTAAATAAGTGATTTGATCAGAATATTTTCACAAATTCATAGCGGTTCATTTTCAAGACAAAAGAGGAATTTGGGATTCGGGACAATTTGAGATGCTTGTAATTCGGGGCTGTCCTGAATGTTCCAGGATGCCTGTTCAACCTACAGTACAGTTTTGTTTTGCTGCTGCCCTGTTTCTATCTCTCCTGGAAATTGGTTTACACCACATGAGACAGAAAGAATATATTGATTACAACCAGAGAAACAATCGGATTAATCTCTTACATTGTTATTAAGTGCTTAAATGTTCCTATTGAAGGGATTATCAAAGAATTACATCACCCCTCTCAACCTGATTCAAAATTCCTCATAACCAAGGTGGTTACCTGAGACTTTTTTTTTTTAATTGTGACTGGGTTATTATTCCAATTATTTGTGAAATATTACAGGCCATGTAAATACAGAGCTGTCCGGCAGCCCTCACAGCTCAATCTTGTGATGCTCACAAGATCAAGAACTTCAAGAGGTCCTAAAAGCGCTCAGCGAAAATGAAAAGTATGAACAGCTGCAGAGCCATACAAATCAGCACACTCCATCTGCTGATGAATATTGTGTGATATGGTTGAAAGCAGGGATGTTCCTGGTGACTAATTTCCCCGTCAATTAAATGCAAAATTGCTAGTCGACAAGTCGAACAGTGAGAAAACTCTCAGACGGCAGTTAAAATTTAGCACAATTTGTTAACTGATAGTGTTAAACATTGTCCCAAAAAATACTGTGCATATAAAGGAAACCATCAATCACATTCTACAATAGTCAAATTGTATTAGAAGTGCCACTGAAATGTGTGGCGCTTTGCACGGTGCATCATGAACACTGCACATTATCTTTCAAAACGTGACAAGAACTCGCTAAATGCTTCAACTTTTCAGACCGAAAAGAATCAGTGTCTGCAGGTAACTGGAACGTTAGCTGCCAGCCTGCCACAGTGTAGCTAACGTTAGCAGTGCTAGCAGCAGCTGCTCTGTTTGCAGGTTAATGTCCATGTCTGTACTGAATGTGGTCACACATTGCTCCAGTTGAGTGGTTAATATTTTCATTTTCTACATCAATTATACATCTGCACTGTAACTATACATAACAAGCATACGTATAGTTACACATTAACTACACATAGTTACACATTAACTTACCTAACTTACCTAAACCTAATCTAAAGCAATACAGATCATACTTACCCTGTAATGACAGAGTAGGTACCCAGTAGTTAAAAAAATAATTATAGATTAATCTGGTGAAATACCAGAAGTTAACAAGCCGCCACTATTGCGGTGGCGTCTCCATATGATATGAACGCAAATGAATGTGAGCTGTCATAAGAAGTTTACAATTTTCTACTTTTACACTTAGTTTTTATGTAATATTACTTTAGACAACCATGTCTTAAGAAGTTGGGAGGAACCTTTGCCGTTCAGCTGCTCCAACAGTCGAGTCAAACTTCAACTTTGGAAGAAAAAAACAAAACAGGATGCAAAACACACAAACCTTTCCTTGATGAAGAGAGCTGCTGTCTGAGAGCAGAGACTCTACAGAGACTCTCTGAGTGAACAGAGGACCACCATGTGTCAGAGTGGATCAAAAATATCAACGGAAAGGAACTTGAAAATCTTATTACACAGTACTCCATCACGTAAATGTGGTGGAGGTGGTCCGTTGTTTTTCTCTTCTCCATTATCCATCTCTGGCTGTTGTCACAACCAACGTCTAACTACCATGTAACATTTTAAGAACATTAAAATCGCCCATGTTTAACGTCATCAATCCAGTTATCCACCTGTCACTGTCAGCAGGCAACAGCACACAAGAGTTCACAAGAGTGAACATTTTTGACCAAAAATGAAATATCTCTCCAGAGTCTCACAAATTTGTTGTCCCTTTCTAGACCCAACCAGCAGACACTCAGAGTGATGGACACAATGTGCCCCCCCCCCCAGCGTTGACGGCGCCGCAAGATGGCAGAACGCACAAAGCGGTTGATGGATTCGTCTATCTCTCTTTGTAAAATCCCACATTGTTACCCACTTATTCAATCTTGTTACCCAACACCTACATATATGTATTGGTAGGTACTGTGCTGGTGCATCATTATTAAAAAATAATTACACTGTAACTCCTGGAGTAATTACACAGCACACTGCAGACTGTAATCTAAAGAAAATGTCTTCTTAAGAATGGTTGATGATTCAGGCCAGTTGTCTTCAGGAAACACCACACCACAATTCATGGGAAGAAAAACTGTGTTACGCTGCTTTAAAATGCTTTTTCTGTGTAGGTTTTGGATTTTACAAGTTTACATTTGGGCCTACAAAAATGTACTCTGTACCTTATTTGAGAGTGTGGTTTGATTAAAAATGATCGTCCACATTGATATGAATATATTTATAAAGCCTTAAATCAAGATTTTTTCTACATTAACCTGCTTTACTACTTTAAACCAAGTTTAAAAAGTGACCTTTTGACCTGCAAATCTTATTTAAGCTCACTGAGCTGGCCTGACAGTGAATTAAGCTGCTCTTGTGCTCTGCTCTCCACAGACTAACTACAGTCGAGCAGCTTTAGGAGTGTACTGTGTGTCTGACCACCACTGATTTGTCTGTGCGTGAAGCGATCAGTGTCTGCTGCCGCACTCTGCATAATGTCTTCAGACACCCTCTGCCTCCGCCGGCCACCCCGCACTTGCTATGCAAGCTGCCGTTCTGCCTTCATAAGCAAAATGGAGAACGCAGAGCAGAGCCGGAGGATGCAGCTTAATCTTTACATCTCTCCGAGCGCGGCAGGCACCACAACACCAGCCCGTGATGTAATACTCGGCTTTTTGCATTCTGCTGACATTCCTCTGCAGATCCTCGAAGACAAAAAGAAGTTTTATCAACAGTGAGTCACTCCGTACTGATTGTTTTATCCACCTGCCTCTGGCTGCGGCTTCGCTTTGCCGCTGAAAAATCTCAAACCCGAAGCCGATCAGAGGAAACGTGACATGTATTTTATTGTTTTGTTTTTCTTCACATTACCAAACAAGTGATATATGAAGCAGCGGAGGTGAATCATAAAGCACCTCGTGGCATCTGTAAGCAATCTGTCCACGGCGCTGCGTGCAATTTGTTTCCCTCTGGGGGCGTGTGTAAGGAGTTTAACACAACACGATTTAGCGAGGAGATGTAAATCAAAGACTGGAGCACAAGCATCAGCAACTTACTGTACTGTAGGTGTGCAGCTGCACGACACACACACACACACACACACACACACACACACACACACACACACACAGGATGATAATGCTCCTAAATGCCACTCTGAGAAGCTAAACAAACATCGCAGCACAGACACAGAGGAGCATCTAACCTACAGTACAACAGACAGGACGGGCAGATGAGGGGAACCAGATGTAATCGTGTGTTTTCCTCTGTAATCTCCTTTGTCCTGCACCGCGCTCAGACGACGGCAGATTATTTGACTTATATCACAATTTGTAATCCCCTCAGCACACAGTATCAGTATCAATAAGAGGAAATGCTATTTGGCAAAGATGTCCACGGCGTGATACAAAGCAGGCCATCAGTGGATCCTCTCCGGCGCGATGCTGTCTTCGGGAGATTTGAATATCTGTGCAGTTCACGCGGCTTTGACTCACACGGCCGCTCAGAGCCTCGGCTGAATGCTGATTCACAGCTAGCCTGCCACATGCTAACGGGAACAGCTAACATGGTGGAGTGAAAGGCAGGTTGTCATGTTTTGATGGGCAGATCACATTCACACATTAACCTGAACCTGCTGAACCCACATGTGAACACTGTAAAAAAACAATCAAGTTGCTACACAACTACACCTTTACTAGAGAAAGTCAGTGCTGTTCATTTTTTCTTTATACCAGTGTTGTTTATTTGTTCACTTACATATTTAATTTTCACTCTTTTCTTTATGGTGGACTGTATTATTATTATTATTATTATTATTATTATTATTATTATTATTATTATTATTAGTAGTAGTAGTATTGTTGTTTTGTTTCTTTATTTCTTATTATTTTCATCATTATTGTTTATTAATTATTCATCTTTATTTATTTTTATTTATTTATTTATTTACTTTTTTCCCCTGTTCTTTACTGTGGATTGTATTATTTTATTCATTATTAAATAGCTGTATTTATTCTTTTTTTTTTTCAATCATTATCATTTATTTATTGTTCATCCTTATTTATTTATTTATTTATTTATTTATTTATATTGTACTTAGTTTTTTAGTATCACCATTCCATCTGTCTTAGCTCACCTTTATCTTTCTTTTTTCTTTTTAATATATTTTTAATTATAATATATAATAATTTTAATAATAATTTTATAAAATATATAATATATTTATTAAAATATAATTTTAACAGAACACATTGTCTCATTTTCAGTAAACTCGGTATAGTGATAAATATTTTTAATCGCTAAAATGTTTGTTTTAGGGACCTTTTTTTTCTCGCATTAATTGAAAATTAGGAATTTAATAAACACAAAAGAAAAATTCTATTGGAACTAACCAATTTTAAGTTAGTAGAACCACTAAACAAAAGTTACATTTTCATGACTTACAGAAAATTATTATTTTGAGCATTTAGTTTAGATTTAGAAGGGTGACAGTTGACATGTTATGGTTGAGACACATCTGATAGAAATATTATTTGATGACTTTGTCTAAAAATAGAAAGTTTACCACTGTTTGAACAGTATTCCCGCCTATTTGAAAGCGGGAAGTGAGACAGGGGTCCTTAGGGTATAGCTGACCCTTTTTATGCCTGATTAAATCATGTTTTTGTGAAAATCTGACCAAGCTGACGCAAATCTAGGAGGCAATTGCGAAAGTCAAAACTTTCATTAAAAAAAACTATTTTAAAACAAGGATGATAATAATGTCACATTTTTTATTGTTAATCTTATGTTTTGAAGACTTTTAACACATTTTCAAATTGTTTAAAAAACTACAGCAGACTGAAACATTTTATAAATGACAAATATTTAATATACATTATATATAAACCTTTAGAGAGTAGGTAGGATTTGATTTGTCCCAATTCTAAAGAATGGGTAATAAATTAGATTAAGGACACTATTAATCTTAATAAGAACAATGTTTGTATTTACAGTGTGGAAAGATTTAGTGAACACCACCTGAATTTGTGATGGTTATATAATCTACTCACAGTGTCTCAGGTGAGACGGTAAGTGTGTTTGGGCTCCACAGATCAAGTGTGTGTGTATCATTTGCTGGATCATCTTCTGTTATTTTGCTTTTTAAGCTGCTAATAGCAGCCTCAATAAATGGCAAGAATGTGTCAAACAGCTAATTTTCTTCTCCATCACGGCCCCGCAAATGAACCCAAAAGAATTCAGCCTCATTTAGCTCTGAGCAGGAACTGCTTTGGCAAACAAGGAAACAATTTACACACGCAAAGTGTGGGAATACTTCACTGGCTTCACTGGCACAGTCGAGCTGTAAGAGATTTGTTTTTGTACCAATACAGCCAGGAGACAACTTCGGGGTAATGTACAGTGAGCAGGTCATTATTGTGAAATAAACCCAGACAGGGTGATCCAGGAGGGGTTTATTTCACAATAATGACCTGCTCACTGTACATTATTAGCTTATTACATGGCTACTTACCAAAATATATCGTCACAAAATATTGATTTTAAAATGATTTTGTTGATTTACAAAGGATTTTATTGCTCCTCCAGAGTCTTTGATTGGAACTGTGTCCATAGCAATGGCCTGTTTTTCATAGTAACGGTCTATTATAGATATAATACTGAAATTGACCAATCAGAATCGAGTATTTGACAAAGCCATGTAATAAATCAAAGGAAAACCTCAATAAATGGACAGAGAAACAAGACTAATGCAGATGCTTCATATGGGTTGTGAGTGGTGGAGGTGTTCAAATGACATTTTTTCCAACCTGATACCTGAACTTTGCATATTGGTGGATACCAAGTACCCATCAGATACCAGTGTGTTATGTCATAAGATTGCATTATATGGCCTGGCTCGAGTTGAAAAAAATTAGGCGTATGCGATACAGCTGGGGACGCGGGCGAGTAGAAAAATGATGTGAATCACATGCTGTGGTGTTAGTCACTAGATCTCAACCTATTAAACAACTAGCCATGTCCACGGTGTGATACAAAGCAGGCCATCAGTGGGTCCTCTCCGGCGCGATGCTGTCTTCGGGAGATTTGAATATCTGAGCAGTTCACGTGGCTTTGACTCGCGCGGCCGCTCGGAGCCTCAACTGAATGCTGATTCACAGCTAGCCTGCCACATGCTAACGGGAACATTCATACTGAATGAGCCCGTGTTGACATGACTGTGCCGCTTCGAGACAATAAAATACGATCCAGGGAGGCTAATTTAACTAATAGATCTATTAGGTTCAGGCCCGGACTGGCCAAAGGGAGATACGGGACTATTCCCGAAGCGCCGGTCTGTGCTTGGCCTGCTGGCCTGCCGGCTTATGCCTGCATGTCGGTGTTTTTTTTCCGTCTACAGGCTGCCGGTCGGCCGGCGTCGCGGATGTCTGACTTTTTTTTAAGTCTTCTTTCAGGCCAATCATAGGCCACTCAGGCCAGTAGCATGCGAGGAGGACAACAAGACGATTGGTTTGTTTTGATTAACA
>JAJHUR010092973.1:0-11889 GCA_027495735.1 Lutjanus campechanus
CATGCTGGATTTCACAGGGAATCCCTTTAGTGAGAAGTGAGTATTCTATTTTGTATAGTTTATTAGGAAAAAAGTTCTGATACAATGACATAAATATTCATATTCCAGTCTGAAAAATAACCAAAATAAACTGAAAACTGACTTATTAAGGAGTTGTAATTACACCAGATCAGAATAAACTTAAATAATGACAAATAATGCAAATGGGAGCCTATGTCAGTAACAGTACTAAGTAGGGCTGCAACTAATGATTATTTTTTATTATCGATTAGTCTATCGATTATTTTCTTGATTAATCGATTAGTTGGTTGGTCTGGAAAATGTCAAAAAAATGGGATGTATTTCTCAAAGCCCAAGGTGACGTCCTCAGATGTCTTCACTTGTCCACAACCCAAAGACATTCAGTTTTCTGTCATAGACTGGACTATAGAAAACAAAAAATAGTCATTTTAGAAGTTAAAAACATAGAATTTGGATTTTTTTTTCCTTAAAAAATGACTCAAAATTATTAATCAATTATCAAAGTAGTTACTGATTTATTTAATAGTTAATCCATTAACCGATTAATCATTGCAGCTTTTTCTATTCCCCGTGTTTAAAAACAAAACAATACTGACATTTGATCGGATTGAAAGTATCAAAGCTATTAAAAGTGATTAAAGTGCTCATGCAAGACCTCAGTCCTTATTGTCCTGGAAATTTGTCTTGCAGTATGGTGAAACAGTGCCGTGTTCAGTGTCCTTCTCAGTACCACCACTGTGTGCAGGTGTTGCAGTTATTCCATTTTTCTACCAAGGACTGTTTTTCTTTTTGCCATAGTATTGAAAGGGGTGTCAAGTGTCCTTTTACTAGTATTTCAGTGAAGTTTAATTTTGGTATCATGACAGCTCGAAACTGTATTAACATTTGTACAGGACACTGTAAAGCAGATTCAGGATTGAAGCACTGAGGTGCGTCTGTGCAAAAGGTTTGTACATTGTTAGCTGGTATATAATGTGTTAAGTCTGTACTTGCTCATTATTGTAATAAATTCTAGAGGCAAGATCAAGAGTTGCCTTGTCTAAGTAGTCAAATTTTATTCATAAAGGGTCAACTGTCAGCAGTGTCTTGCTCCAAGCTGTGCAGCCAGCTTTCACACAGTCCATTGGCTTCTGGTTTTCTATTGGCCACTGTCGGACTGGGAGGGTCTTCCCAGAGGCTGACACTCAGACAGGAAGGGGGTGGCTGGAAATGTTTCAGCCAGAGTTAGACAGACAGTTTTTACTGTTGTGAAGAGAAAATCTTTGGTCACTGAATGCGTGGGACAGAGAGGAGGATAAAAACTCTTGTTATGGTAATTATCTTAACAAGTTAGTTTCTCAAAAGTTGTATCTCTAACCTAGATTCTCTGTCTGGGACAGAAGTTCTTTAGTGCTGCATGAAGTGAGAGAGGTAGGTTTTTCTTGTTTCGTTTCCTGACTTGCGTCCAAAGGAATTTGCTGCAGTGTGCTGTGCGATAGCTTGCAGTAAAGCTGAAAGGTTGTTACAGTAGAAAATCTGGGTTAACAACAGTACAGTTTATTCTGAATCTGTGCCTTTTGAGCCTTTTGTTTAGTCATAGATCATGTTACTTTTCAGCTCTGGTACAGATTTATTCAGCTCACGGGTTAGCCACCTTTTCTGCCTGCTCAGCAACTTCCTGTGTGTTTTACCACTTAGTGTACTGGTCTGACTATCCTGTCCTGTGTTTGACTCCCAACATGATGTATGTTTAAGCTTTGTCTTGCTTTTCTTGTATTCTGTATGTGCTTTAGTGGACCAGGAGTCAGCATATCTGACTGTACTGTAGCTATTTGGCACCAAGTGTTTGTGTAATCCTACTGGGGCTGCAGCAATAATTTTCATGATTGATTAATCTGTCCATCACTTTCTTGATTAAAAGATTAGTTGTTTTGTCCATATAATGTCAGAAAAAGGTGAAAATGTTGATTAGTTTCTCCCAAAGCCCGAGATGATGATGTCCCCAAATGTTTTGTTGTGTCCACAACTCAAAGATATAATAATAGAAGAAAAAGGAAATAGAAAAAATGGATAGAAAAAGAAAATATTCACATTTGAAAGGCCTTTGCATTTGAGCATTTGGACATTTTTTCTTAAAAATGACTGAAACGATTAATCATTTATTCTTATATAAACGATT
Source organism: Lutjanus campechanus (assembly GCA_027495735.1). Taxonomy (NCBI): domain Eukaryota; kingdom Metazoa; phylum Chordata; class Actinopteri; order Lutjaniformes; family Lutjanidae; genus Lutjanus; species Lutjanus campechanus. The sequence continues at coordinate 2,180 of JAJHUR010092973.1, forward strand.
TATCAATTATTATCAATTTAATATTTAACTTCTAATCAACCAGGCCCTAATTGTTGCAGCTCTAAATTCTGTACTGTTTGTAAATAGAGAGTAAGACAATATGATTTACTGAGCAGAAAGAAAGCACAAAATTTATTTATGAGAAATGTATGTTAAGTATGAAATAATGTTTTAATTTGCAGTCATTTGTACTGACCAACAAAATGTGCTAAAAATGTGTGTGAATGCACACATCTTATGGTTCTATGGATTTGAGCTTTGGAAATGTTCACATTCTGTTATCGATTGATTGATTACCACCCAGCTACACATCCCAGATTAGCACAACAACTGTGGCTCCATGTTTGCAACATGCTTATGTATTTAAGGAAGAAAGGCCTAGATAAATGTGCAGACATGATTTGTGAGGTACAGCACAATCACATTATTTCTCTGAAGTTTAGAACAGTCAGTTGAAATAAAGAACATTTTAATTCTATGCTAAGTAGCTACTGTTAGCAATATCAGGCTAGAAAAACAGCCATGGTGTTCATCTGGAGACGTGTGTGACACAGGGAAGAAAAAAAACCCAGAATGACTGTGAGAGGTCAACAAGCTGAGGAATTATTGTGGAGCACACCACAAAATCACAAAAGTAATACTTAACGTACAGTATGATATAATTACCAGGAGGTAAACATGCTTTCCAGTACATGAATAATGATCTGGTCAGAGCATTGGATTTTTAATAATACAGTGGAGGCAAACTAGTAATGAAGAAAAAAATGATTGAAGGTAACTTTGGTGACTTTGGTGCATGTTTATGGTTTCTTTAATGAGAAATACTAGTGTTTATCAGGTTGTATGATTAGAGCTCTGCTGTCCTATTTAAATGTTTAGTGGAGTTGTTTAGAGTTTCAGTGTGTGACTCAGTGAGAGCTGATAATTTAGGATGGATAAAGGATGAAATTGGTTTACTGTCATATTTGGGCTGTGATAGTTGGGCTGCCCCAACTAAAGATTCTCCTATTTTTTATATTATTTAGTTATTTAAATATATATATATATATATTGGTGGGCATCAGAAAATGGTTTGAGTTCCGGACCATGGCTGAGAGAGAATATTAAGTATCATTATGAACACTGTGCTACATTACAGAGAAATTCAAAACCATAACTAGAAGATGTTGCTCAGTAGAGTGCAAATCTCTGCCAGGCAACTCCAAAAGAACATGCAGATGTAACCCCTTTATAATCATCAGCATTTTGATTAGTTACTGCTAATTTAGTATTTTTGTAGTATTTTTTTCCTAGTAACTGCAACATAGTACATTTACATTTATTTTGTAATTTAATTACATGTAGGGCAATTATTTTTGGTCGCACACATGACTGATTGCATCTCCTGCAGGCCTTTATAATATAAATTTTACACGGGGTGTGAAGTGATGTTAAATACTAATGTAGTGGTAATGATTGATGATGATGCCAGGACAACCAGCAGGGACATTGAACATTTTGTTAACTTATTTCAACACAGTATAATATCACACAAGTCTAGTTGTTCAAAACACAGGAATAAATAGCTTCCAGCAAGTATTTGTGGCTTGTTCATTAAGTTTTAATATCACTTTAGTCTAAAAACTCTGATTTTTCTAAAAATGTATTCAGTTCTTTTCATTTAATTTTGGCAGTCCTAGTTTACTGTTGGTGTTTTGCTTGTTAAGTCTTGTTTGGAACAGCAACTAATTAATCATTGTTGATTAATATCCCAATTCTTTTATCAATTGATTGATGAGGCAAATTGTCTAGTCCACAAAGTGTCAGCAAGTCACGAAAACTGTCCATCACAATTTGCTTAAGTCAAAGGAGATGTCTTCAGATATTTTGTTTTGTGCAACCAACAGAACAGTTGGAGAGTTTACGAGTTTCTGTTTAAATAAATCACTGTAGTGACTGGTCTCTTGAGAGTTTGACATGACTAAATATAACTTCACTAATCACACAAGATAACATTTGTTATAGTTTGATCTAATCTGCTTTTTGCTGCTGAAGAACAGATGCCTCTAGAGAACGAACGGTCTCCAGAGAATAGAGGAAATTACATGAGATGTAATGAGTGTTCAAACATAATTTATGATAGCTCTAAATGTGCCGACTGCAGACCAATAGTACCATCATGATAATACTGTCTATTTGGATACAATTTAAGTAACATGCATGTTTTTTTTTGTTTGTTTGTTTTTTGTCTTTCAGATCACAAACAGAAAGTGCCTTTTAGAGGATGACCCTGACTTGAAGTTGGTCCGTGGACATTGCTGGCTTTCGCTTTCTGTAAGGCCAGACTCAGGCACCTGCACCTGATACCTCGGCTGCAAGCCCTTTGCCACCACTTTGCACAACTTAAAAACTGCTAAAATAGAGCCATAATATAAAAGGGGAGAAATCACTGACCTGAGAATGTATGACTAAAGTGGCAAGTCTGCATTAAATATTCCTCGCTCGTCTGATATATTAATGGGCACCATCAATCGTGGAATATACACTTGAACGTGTCACAGAAAAACAACAAATCTGCAGTTGTTTCTTTTTGACGGGCGATTTATCAGTGATTGACCAGCCGTCTGATCTTTCTGCTCCAGCTAATGGAGGACTCAGCAGGTTGTTTTAAAAGAGCACTTTGTACATAGAGCCCACCTGCAGCTTTTGGTATATGAGGCACAAGACAACAAGATTGACTTTTAAAAATAACATTTATGATTACAACCTTTTGGCATGGCGTTGAACATTTCTTCAGTACGAGACACAAAGTGGCTAACTCTGGAAGTCTGTCGACAGTTTCAGCGAGGAAACTGTTCACGCAGTGATGAGGAATGCAAATTTGCTCATCCCCCGAAGAGCTGCCAAGTTGAAAATGGGAGAGTTATTGCCTGCTTTGACTCATTGAAGGTAAGTAATATTGCACACACCGAATCATCTGTGACACCTTAATGATCCTTCACTAAATGTAAGAAAATTTTGCCCTTGTACAAAGAAGTGGGAACCTTTCAAAATCCCATTAAATTAAAATATATTTTCCTTGCCGTTACTCATGACCCTGAGTGAATAGTTTCAAAGTCAAGTAAATTTTATTTAAATAGCCCAAAGTCACAAATCACAATTTGTCTCAGGAGGCTTTTCAATCTGCACACTGTATGACGCCCTATGAAGGAAAAACTCCCCAACAGTTATTGAGACTGAGACCGACACATTAAAAGGATAGTGTTCACAGGTACAAGGCCTGAGCTAACAGAAGAAGAAGCTCTAATTGAAGGTTTAAGCTACTACAAGGAACTTTTGGTTTTGGAGGCCCTATGTGGACAAAAGCAGTAGCGCTTTCTTCACCGTAAACACAAAGTATAATATCAAAAATAAATATATCAAAATAGAAATCTCTCCCTGCTTCTTTTTAACTGGCTAATATAATAATCAACGCAGCTTTGTGTGAGAAAATGTAGACACAGGCTCGTTTCATCTGATTTCAAGGAGAATCTGACCTGGTGGAAGGCCTTAAGGATAGCTAAACAGAAACAGCCAGTTTTCATGTGGATGGTTCTGTTTGCTTATATAGGTTAAATGGCAGCATCAGTATTAAACTGACACTGTTTCATCAATTAAAAAAATCCTTGTAGTAGTTTTAAGGCAAACAAATGAGTTTTCACTGTTGTATTTTGCCAAATCAAAATTACAACCTTTTTGCTCTTCTTCAGAAGTTTTTGAGATTACTCAAAGTGCTTGAGTAAGCAAAGTGTTTGGAAAAGTATCTCTGATATCATCTGTAGCTTTCTACACTTTTCTACAAACATATGTAATATAGTGTGGGATAAAAACATGATTTTTCTGTGTCTCCTCTTCCTGCTCTGTGTTGATAATAGAGGAGGGAAACGGTTTTCTACAACTACTGCTGATGTCCAGTTTGAAGTCTTTATCTCAAAATTCTCAAATGAAGTTGAAGCTGCCCCAACATCTGATTTCATGCAGAAATATGCCAAACCGCAGAGCAAAACTGCCATCTCAAAGCTTTATCTTCCATTATGTCCAGTGTTTCTCAAATCATAGGCAGTGGTAGGTAGAGTCCTGAAAATCTGTTCTCAAGTAAAAATACAATAACTCCCACAAAAATGACACAAATGAAAGTGGAAATTGCCATTTGAGAAACCTACTCAAGTAAAAGCTAAAAAAGTGGTTAATAAGTTATTCAAAGTAGAAGTACCTTTTTGTTTTAATATTTTTTAGTATGTATGGAACTAATGAAAGTAACAATGTTAAATGTGGCATTATGTCACATTTCTGCATTTAAATGTCTAAAAATTCCAGACATATGTTCTACATTATCCTACGTGCTTCTAACAATGTTAAAATCGGTAATATATTCAGGGTGGTGGTGCTTCTCCTGTCAGCTGTTGCAAGCTGCTTGATAGTGATGCAATGACTAAAAAACAGGATGTGACACACATCAAAGGGTGAGAAAGGAAGTTGGCAAACATGACTAAACATAACATGAATAAAACATTAATATTAGCTCATCCATGAACATGATTTCTGCTTGAGTCATGTCAGATAGATTTTTATCAGCTAGGTGGTTCTTATGATCCCACGCTACTTCATGACATCATCGAACTATGTATTTTGTCATTATTTTAATGTGAGAGACCCTTTGCGACAGAATTTATATGTTGTGCATTTAACTGATTTCTAAAGCACACTAATTTGAAAGCCCAATAGACCACGGGCTAAAAGATAAGTTGGTGTCAATAATGTCAAAGATTAACACAAGAAAAATTAACATAACTAATGTTAGTTAGCTGACTACATTTTCATGTGCAACTTACTTCAAAGTGCTTTCAGAGGTTAGAGGAGGAGTCTTTCCAGTGTTTTTCATGAATCATAGCAAGCACCTCATCTGTTGTCTGTTTTAGATTTTGGCATAAAAAAATGTGGCCAGATGTGTTCAGGCATTGTCAAAGAGAAGCTGCCTCTTGTTCTGGGTTTTGTTCCATCATCATAGCATCACTGACAAAAGAAAGATCGTCTTTATTTTTCATCAGGGCAGTTAGCAACTTACTCTTGCTTGCACACTTCTTCCTCCTTCACTCAATTCCTGCATTAGAGCAGACTGAATCATTAGAAAAAATACTTTTTTATTAATGTGCGTTATTACCCAAGCCTGACCATAGTTAATACCACAGAGTAAAAATACCTGTCAGATGTTACTCTCATCATTTATCTAATGGAGGCTAAAAAAAAATTCTGTCAGCCAGTTGGATTATGGCCAGTTCATTCTCCTGTTTGCTCAGTTGCCCTGAATGAGAGCAGGGGTGCCTTAATCCACTCTCACACATCCACTATCACACCACAATACAGCTTTACCCCCGGGATTATTCTCATGTTGAGTCATCGTCTTATCTCCTGACTGTAGGCAGTTTATACACAGCTTGTCCGGACAAAGGCCCTTCTCTGTGACTCAGTGGTCAAGGGTCTGAGCAACCTTGTTCCTGTATCTAAAAGCAACATTTATTAATTAATCTTGAATATTGTCACAGTAAATAAATTATCACTGAAAGGTAATGAGCTCAGACTAAAAGATTAGTACCTGGTTGCTTTAACTTCTATTCAAGTGTATACCAGTGTTGAATTTTTACCTCTAGAATTCCCTTTTGGGGTCAACATAAGACTTAATTATGATGAGAATCATATAATATTTATTATATTAATCAATATTGACAGAATAGATTTTTTTAACTAGCTATGAATTGAGATAGATTGAGAGAGATATTTAGAGATAGTTTATATCTCAGAATACTTACTGATTTGAAATCAGGAAACTAGGCCGATACAACCTCTTTGCAGATACAGTATATCATATTGGTGTATATGTTAGCCAATAAATGACAAGAAATTTAAGTGCAGAAATACCAAAAAACATGTTCTGAAACAGTGCCACCAGTCGATAATTTCACTGACATTGACATTTTAACAAAAATGTGATTTCTATATTATGCATGTATGAGTAAAACAAATTAATACTGGCCAATATATCATTACCAGATTGTTTTGAACTCTCAAATACCAATATCCTTATTGGCCTCAAAAATCCTGATTCAGTGATTCAGCATAGTTCACAGTTGAGTCAGTCCATTATTATTGTACCAAATGCTTAACTCCTTAATTTGTTCTCTTGAGACACTGAAATGGTCGTCACCCTCTTGCTGATGTTCAGCACCAATTTTAAACATTTCTTTGATTGTTCACAGTGGGTTTTACTAGAGTCATTTTAAGTCTGGCTTTTGTCTAAGGAGTGATTAAGTATCTGTCTGTGTCAGCTGGTACTGATTGAGTAGCTGTTAGTCACCCTCAGCCTTTATTTATTAGAATACAAGCAGACATAACTGCCCAAATGGTGCTTTCTAATTTGTTTGTTCTCCTCTTCAGGTGTGTTAGCTTGTCCACTGATGACATTGTATTGGCATGTGATTTGCTCATGTCAGCCTTGTGACCAGGAAGTAGATAAAATATCAAAACAATTGCTGTCAAAGTTCTCTACCCATTCATCAAATGCTCTAACTTGAACTGGTTTATGTTAGAAGATGTCTCTGAGACAGCAGAGAAGTGAGCAGACCTGAGCAATAAACTTCACCAGTAGCACAGGTTGTCAATGAGATTTCTTTTGTCAGATGCCACCCATATATCCCGTGGCAGACACTGGCAGCCAGTCCTCACAAAAATGTCCTCTCTAAACTACTGTACGGAGGCACTAAATACTGTCAAGACAGAGTAGTCAGTGAAACAGCTTCTTCATCTTTGGGTTTGACTGAGCTGCCTCCATATCTGAGCCATATGAACCTTTATGCCAGTGTAATAAATCCTTCATACTTAATACTTTGAAGCAACTATAAACTAGAGAGCTATACAAAGTTGTATAACAATAAAACATTTCAAGGTGATGAATACTTTGTACTGGCACTGCTTTTACTCAGAGTTAAAATGAAACACTGATGACGGATAAAACTACATGGATATTCATTGAAAATAATTAATATAAATCTCATGGGAGGAATGCAAATGAGGTGAAATTAGTTAACTTAATTGAATTTGATTGATTTGAATATGAAGGGCAGAGGAAGCTAACCTCTCATCAGGCCGATACAGATGCTTGATTGACAGAAAGTGTGTTGGCAGGCTCATTTTAAAGTCTAAAAGGAGCTCAAGCTTAATAACCAGGCTGATGAAGTATGAAGCAAATCACCACTGGACTCCCACAGCTGGCAAGCTCAGGGAGGTCTTATGTAGTCAGTCAGCTTTTTCTTAAAGTCTCTCATGATAGTTACAGTATGGTCATAAAGAGAGCTCGGTGTATTGATATCTGACTGGTCTTCGTCTTAATGATGCTCCTAACTGCGCTGTACATTATACATTTATATTAGATGATTCTGCAGCAAATCATCTACGTCCAGAGCTGTTGTTCAATGCCGGCGTGGGAAATGGTGTTTCCTTTATGTAAGCAAGATAAGAAGTACAGTTGTATAGATCAAGATGATGGATAGTCTGCTGAGACACACTGGTCTGCTGTGGGATACTGTGGGACAGCTATACATTGTTATTGCAACATACAGCTATATAAAAAGTTATGATGAATATTTAATTCACTATATCAGTGCTTTGTCTGTGCTTATTACCCAATACAGATGCAATTTTTTCAGCCTAAACAAATTCATTTAAAAACCTGCTGTCAAAGCGAACCAGTTTTTACCGTTTGCGCAGTTGCCAGATTATGTATATAGGATTTTTTTGCATGGATATGAATAGAATTAGGATTTTTGGGGGGATCGGTTTTAAAATCTCATGGATTACCGTTAACTCTCTGCATTGCCTGGCATTAGGTTATATTTTGTTTATTACTGGAATGAACTGCCTGAGGAAATAAGGCTGAGTCAGTTCTTTTAAATCTCTTCTAAAAATGTATCAGAAGGCATTTCCTAATTTTACTTGAGCTGCCTGATCTTTTTTTTTTTTTTTTTTTTTTTTTTTTTTTTTTGGCTTTTAATTTCTTGGTTATTATTTTAATTGTTTTATCTCCCTCTTGGTATTTTATTATATTTTCTCTTTGTGAAAGACTTAGTAAATCTGTTTTGATAAGTGCTCTATAAATAAAGTTTATTATTATTGCTATGGACCCGCAGGTGTGCCTTGAGATTTTGGCTCGACCTTTGATGTGCCTTGGGCACGAAAAGTTTGAAAACCACTTGTAAAACACATCTGACTTTCATACTAGAGGAACAAGTTTGCATCTCTATTTGCCCATCTAAATTGTTGGATTGTATGCTAGGTCAATTCTCCGGTCAGTACCCCAGACCAAGGCACCAGGGAGAAGTGCACAGCAGCTGTCGGCTGCTCCTAATACTTGGATGGGTTAAATGCAGACGGAATCACATTGAACTTTGTGTAATTGTATATATGACATTAAAGTTCACTTTTAGAGCACATGCTGCTTGGACTTGAGTATCAATACTGTGAAAAAAAGAGTTTTGAAAGCATTTCAAATAGTCAGTATCGATATGTATCAATATATCTATATTTTTGACAACACTAGATGGTACTTGTGGTAAAGCGCCCACAAAAATACATTTGAAAAACTCACCACCGGTGTCTCTTTCCAGAAGCTATAACCGGGTTACCCAAGATAATCCAGACACCTTGTTGAAAGCAGTTTCATGTAGGAACTATTTTCTTCCTGACAAATGTCACCCACAAACGAAATCACTGCACAGACGGAAGCATGTGTCTACTCATGGATGAGAGATCACAGTTAATGTTTACATCCTGCAGTGTCACAAGCATGAGTCTCTCGTCCATGTTAAGATGCATGCCTCCTGCATAGAAAATAGCTCCTACGTGAAACTGCTCACAGCAAGGTCTGTAGATTATCTTCAGTAACCAGGTCATGATTTCTGGAAGGAGACACTGCTTTTAAGTTATTTGTTTGTTTGTTTTTTTTGTGCTTTGAGCACCTCAGGCTTAGGGCCGTATATATGGAGGTGTGTCTCCACAGCAAACTAAGTTCATTATATTTCAGAGAATCTGTACAGCCCGAAATCTCCAAAACTCAGAAACTCACAACAAAACAAACTAGATGGTTAAACAGCACTACTGGTAAGAGCAAACTATGCATTTTGATTTGGGGGTGAGCTTTCCCTTTAAAACCACTATGTTTAAAATTTAAAAAGTTTTCTCCCCAATTTCAAAGGACTGTAAAATTTCGTGATATAGAACAATGAGAACCTTTTTGGTGAGGATGTGTTCCTTAATCTTTCCTGTTTTCTCTGACTGCAGGGCCGATGCTCAAGAGAAAACTGCAAGTATCTTCATCCACCTTCACACTTAAAAACACAGTTAGAGATAAATGGGCGCAACAATCTCATCCAGCAGAAGACAGCAGCAGCCGTGTTGGCCCAACAGATGCAGCTCATGATCCCAGGACCCAGCCTGCAGCCTATGGTAAGGTTATAAGGGAGGAACTTCTTTTTAGGTTGTGCTGCTCGACTCACCTTTAAAATATAATGTCTTCTTTCACAGCCCACATTTCCTGTTACACAGGGACTTGGCACAAATACTGGTCTCTGTTATGGTTCATACATGACACCGTTGAGTCATGGAATGAGCCTCGTCCAGACAGACAACCTCCCCAGCACCCC
>JAJHUR010092973.1:14808-52695 GCA_027495735.1 Lutjanus campechanus
TATTTATACACTTCATTGTTACTCTAAAATACTGTCTCTCTTTCCATTTGATAACCACACAGGTTCTGTCTTGTGCATGACTCCCACTAACAGCGTTGGTAGGTCCCTTCTTTATTTATTTTTTATTATAAATTATGTTTCATAATCAATGGAGAACAAAGGCGAATCTTTCATATTAATCTGGCTTTATTGTTATTCCACCATAGGAAAGAAAAAAAACAGGAACCAACAAAACCGTGTCGTAAAATGATCAGTGAGGATTTTTAATACAAATTGTACTGCTTTTATTCTGTAAATATTTTTGTTTTTGTTGCATATTTTTGTGTTTTTTGATCACTTAATCTTGCAACATAATCCCTTCTCTAACATCACTTCAGGTAGTTAAACACAATATAAAAATGTAAGCATTTTGGTGGATTTTGTTTGCAGAATTGCTATGTACAGTGGATTAGGAAATTTGATCAGCATCCCTGAGACGCACTTCAATGTCGTTGATACTCTAAGGTCATTAAAACTCAACATATGTCCTATAAAAATACTTTGATCATGTCTGGTGGCATTGCTGCACATGCCGTCTCCTTTGGGATGCGACATTATGGACAGATTTCCTAATGTTGTCTCTTATCAGCTCTCCTTTTATGTTCTCCCCTGCTGTCTCGCTTTGCTGTGTGATCACATGCCATCTGCTGGTCTAACTCAATGATGGCTTTCTGCTAATGTCATTTTGTATTTGCCTGGCAAGAGAGAGAAAAAAAACATTGCTATGGTTACCATAATGCTCCACCTCCCTTTTCATTGCTTTCATGGTTCCCTTCCTGAAAAAGTCCCCATGATGTACAGTGCTACGCCTGCTACTGTCTCTGCAGCCACTTCTCCCGCCACAAGTGTCCCCTACGCAGCAACAGCACCAGCCAACCAGGTTTGCTCCTTTTTAAAGCTTTCTGTCATAAATCCTTGAGCTCTGAATAAGTGCTTCATCTTTAAATCAAGGGAGTTGCTTTTTGCAGCATAGCGTTGCCCTGCTTGCATTGCCTCTCATTAAGCTTCATCTACCTGTAGACCTTTAGTAGAACTAAGCTCCGTCTCACCCCTTTCCCTTACAACAAACATCACTTATTCAGAGGTCGTCCATCTGCAAATAGTGGTGTTGCATATATTCTTTATTGCATGTTTTACGCTTCGTTCAATGTCAGTGTCTGTTTCATTTCTCAATATGCAGTTCAAAATCGAAAAATGTTTGGGTAGGAGCACTTCCTCGACTCAAAAAGCAAAAATTTGTTTGAGGTGCTCTTTGCACAGGGACACGTGTACACAAAAATCACAAAAAACACCAAGGCGATCTCTTTTGCTTTTATTGTCCTGGCATGGTCATGTTAGACCTTAAAACAAACAAACTATGACACATCTTGGCATCAAGCTTTTTGTTGTTTTAAAAAAGAGTGCCTTTGAGTTTTTTGTGTTTTTGTTTATGCAGTACAGAATACTTAAAACACAATAGTAGCTTAGGTTCTTGTCATATACTTAATTACTTAATATCTGCATTCATTTTATCATCATCTGTCAAAATACTGAGTCCATATTAGGGTTTCATTTTTATACATGAAATTTTGTAATGAAAGATCTTTCCAGAGTGGCGATGTTAAGCCGTGTGTGTATTTCTTTGAGATTTTTTTAAATATATATTTTGGTAATTTCAGCTGCCCAGACTAAAAACATTTGATGGATTTGATGTCTGCAGATTGGAGAGAAGTTTTGACCTCAAAAACAATACTCTAGGGCCGCAATTAACAATTACTGTCATTGCTGATTAATCTATCAATTATTGTCTCGATTAATCATTTGTTGTTTGGTCTATAAAATATCAGAAAAATGGTGAAAAATGTCTATCAATGTTTCTTTAAACCCAGGATGACGTCTTCAACAGTCTTGTTTTGCCCAAAACTCAAAGATATTCAGTTTACTGTCATAAAGGAGTAAAGAACCTAGAAAATATTACTCTGAAACTTAACCAATTCATAGATTATCTAAATAGTTGGCAATTCATTTTATTATTCTTTAATAATAGATTAATCAATTAATAATCCACCTGAGTGGTGGATTAATCAGTTAATAATCGATTACGTGTTGCAGCACTACAATATTCTTTGCTTTGTAAATTTTCTTCCTCTCTCAGATCATACCCACATACAAAACTTACTTTACCCACCAGCTGTTTGATCCATCTTTACAAATGCTTGTTGTGTAGCTGAATGTTACACAAGAGTTTATTTTAGGTGCTTCCAGCAATATTCTTCGACACTCGAGATCACAGTAGACCACGAGCATTTTTAAAACAAAACCAATGTGCAGGGAAAAAGACGAAATTGTTGCCTGAACACACAGCTGTCAAACTAGGCAGTGCTGGTCAAATATGGATCAAGATTCTTCAGTACCCATTTCTAACTCAAAATGTTTTCAGAAACATATTTTGTTGTACCTTTTGGCTGTAATATGAGGCCATCATGTTGAAAAGAGGTGTGGGGAAAGCAGAGAGGGACTCAGATGCACAAACACACAGTGGGAGTTCCTCAGGATGCCATTACTCCACTAAATCTTTACATAGCAAATAGTTGTTTTCTGACATCTACTGAGGCTGAATGTCGTATATTGAACCTTTAAATTGCAGTGAAACTTTTCAATGTTACACAATACTGTTTATTTCAAGGCAGAATTCTGAAAAGATGTGTATAAAATGATGCATAACATGCTGATACAAGATTTAATTTTGATGTAATGGTGCACCCATGAAAAACTCACGCATTGTGGGAAGTTTTTTTATTGGGAGAATGAAGAGCAATATCAAAAGTATTAGGGATTAATGTATTTGTTTCATTTCATCTGATCAATTGTATATCCATCACAATGATAATTCTTGATGAGCACGTGTTTGTCATGTCACTAAAACACATTTGGATCCACTTTATTTCCACTGTATGCAACCACTAAGTGACTGTCTTTTGTCCCTGCAACAGATCATCCTCAAGTAACCACCGGGAACAGAAGTCAGTGTCGTGTTGCTGCTGTTAAAGACCCCAACAAACAGCACTGTAAATACACCACACACAACCTACAACAAGCTGCATGCTGATGACATTACAATGAAAAGGTTTTAGACCGTACTTTGATCTCTTATAGTAAATGACATAGCTCAATTACTGCAATTATACAGCGTTAGACTAAGTGTCACAGAAGATTATTGTATGTACGCACCTTTGCACCTGCATTAATATGCATCCTCAGTTACGTGCATAATATCCTGGTTTCTGAACCAGTTCTGACAAGGTAAGAGGTGCATTTAGCCTCTTAATGAGCTGAAATGCAATATGTCTCCGCTTCACATAAAGGAGCCTCATGAATAAGAATTAACTTCAGGAAACATGTGCATTGCAGATAAAGTAGTGACACCATAATACTAACTGATATGGAAACACACATAAATGTTGTTCACCCACAGTTTAAAATGATGTAAATATGACAAGAGGAAGAGATTTAATCTGATCTGTTTTCAGTGTGTACACAGTACATGTTAATATCAGGTGTAAAGGGGGTCCTATACAGGAGATTGTTACAATTATTTTCTCCTTCATGAATGTGTTATGTAAACTAAGAGAACAGTTTTTCACGTTCACGATTGTTTATCTAGTGCCAGATAACATTATTTCAAACAAACAAGTAAAAAGCACTTATTTTAACTTTAAACTTGTAAAAATGATGGAAGTTCCTTTAAAATGTCCCAAGGGTGTCCCACCTACATTGTTTACCCCGTCATCCCCAGAGAACAGGATCAGTGCTCCACCTCCTGGTGTGCCTTTGCATTGCATATACAGTATGTTTGCTGAGAGAAAATACTGTATAATCCATTTTGCTGCACAGACGTTTTTTTTTTTTCTTCAAGGTAGTGAAGCAACAATGATTCAAACAGTTAAATTTCCCCCTCTTCATCCTTAAAAAAAAAGATTACCTGTCACAGAGAAGGTTGGCTTGTTGGAGCATCTGTAAAGTGGTTTTCACTTCTGGGGCCAGTTTCACAAAGATAAGACTTTGACTCAGTTCAAACAACTAGACGGTTTTTACAAAAGATGCCTAAATCAAACTAAATTAAATTAAAAACTTACTTAAACAGCTCAAAGACTACAAGGACATTTTACTGGGAAAATCTGAATGCAGGACTCAATACTTTTATATACGTTTGTAAAAACTTGCTCCACAATATTGTAAAAAAAAAAATTAAAAAAAATTAAAAAATAAATAAATAAAAACAAATTATTAGGCATGTTTTCCTTTTTTGTTGTTTTGTGCCACTGGTCTGCAGGGGACACTGATTGTTACCATGGAAACTCTGGGCAGCAGGTGTCATTGATTGCTACCATGGAAACATCTTAGTTCTGAGTTAGCCTGAATCGGGGTTGTGAGGTGGCTAACTTTTTAGGATTAAAATTGAGTCTAATTTGCATTAGATTAATCTAAGAGCAAAATGAAGACAGGCCTGACACCACAGTAGGAATCTTAAAGATTATTGGAATACAGAAAATGTCTGTTTGTGTACCATTTCAATGGTTTGGTCTGTCTTTTAGTCTAGAAATGGCAGTAATTGCGCCCCATTTGACATTGTTTTATTTGGCAGCACCATATGTTGAATTAAGACAGGCAGACGAGAGCGAGAGCCTTATTGTTTTATTATTCTGCTATTTTAAATTGTTTGTGCTTCATGAATTAATGTTTCATATAACTAATGTGCGGCTAGAATCCTTAAAGTAAAGCTACTAGGAGGAGTTTTTCACTGGTTATGAAACAGTCTCAATTTATTTCAAATACCATAAGTTAACAAGACCTTCCACGAGAAGATCGGCAATTTCTATATAGTTCTTCTTAATGGTCACTGGGTTACATTTTCCCAGATAAAGTTACATTATTAATCAGTTTAAAAAAAGGAGCAGGAGGAGGTTTTTATTCAGGTAATTTTATTTTTGATGTCATATTTTGTGGTTATTACAGTGGAAACATTATTGCTTTTGTCCAAAGGGGCCTCCAAAATATGAAAGTACCTCGTAGTAGCTTTAAATAAAACTCCATTGTGAATGTGTGCAACTATCGGTTAAGGAAGATTCACAGAATGTCCTGCAGTACACTACAGACCAGTCTCAATCTATCTTTGTGAAACAGGCCCTGGTTCTCTTTGAAAATACATCAAACCACGTTTTTAAGAAGAGCCTCCACAGGCATGGAGGAAGTTAACATTATAAAATGGTGAAATGGAATTACTACTGCTCGTTCTGAAGAACTAAAGTTCTCGTAATCCTCTAAGGGTTGAGCAGAGTAGTGTGTGAGGTGTCAGTCTTAATATTACAGTCAAATGTCAGTACTGTATTATTTGAATGTTACAAGTGCCTAAAGAATTGTGCGGATGAGGATATCCATTCATATTTGACAGGCTTTGTGTGAAAAATCGCTCAATTAAATTTATTTTACTTCAGTCACACTTAAAAAGGAACGTTTCGGTATGTTATGTCAGTGCATTAGTATTTTGTGTACGCCTGTTTAGATTTAGTCTTACAATTAATTTTCACTTTTGCTCAAACTTGTATGTGTGTACTTATCCAGCTTATTTTTATTTTGTGTGTCTTTTAAGATGATTACATAGTGTATGACCATGTTTCCTAATTAGTTTTATGCACAGTAAAATACTTGATGTGGTAAAGTAGGATTCAAGGTGGCAGACTTGTTTTTTTGTGAGGCTTAGATGTGCGTGGTTGGCGCCACATTATGCAGTTACCTGTCTTTGTTTGAAACTTGCGGCAGACAGAGTGGGTGTTGTATCTGATTAATGAAAATACAAAACTGATGTTACAGTTTTTCTCAGTCGTTTTGGCTTATTTTTCTAAACAGTCTTAACATTTTCTAAACTGAACGTCCACCGTTTCATGGGACATCGCAACTCTATTGCATGTCTGCAAAAGGTAATTCACTCAAAACACATTTCATTCATGCTTCAAAATCGAGCTATTGTGTCAAATGCCACCGAAATGAGAAGTTCTTTGTAATTGTGTGAGCCGTACTGCTCAGAATGTGTAGATGTTTTTGCACCGTAGCAGTCGAATCTGGAAATGTTTCTTTTAAACAAATCTTTGTTTTGTTGTTTGGCTGAATGCTGTTGTGTGTCGTGAGCTTTTTAGATTCAAGCTTACTGGAAAAAGTCAATATTCTATCAACTCTATTGAATATTCTATTCGATACTGTAGTAAACACAAAAAGTATGAGCACATTAGTATGTAAACAGTGAATTTATTAGTGTAGCAATGTTAGATGTAGGAGTGTAGTGGTAAATTCAGAGGAGGGTAAACTGTAGTTTACTCACCTTTTCCCCTCATTGATTGTTCCAGTTGATCTTAAAATAGAGTTTACTTGGGTTTAACAGCCACTACATCCCAGTCACATGTACTCTAAACAGAAAATACACATTTGATCTTTCATGTAAACTCATATATAGAAAATTTTATCACAAATTGAGCTCCATGTGATTCATAGTTCGTTACTGTCACCTGGCAGCTCATTTGTCACTTTAGCAGACATCACAAACAGATAACAGATTTGATAATTGACAGATTTTGATAATTGAATGAATCATTTTGCATGTGATGGATCAAACCATGAAATAATGTTAAGAAGTTGTGAAGAATTTGACAGTTTCACTGAGAATCAACTCATTGGTTTTGATCAGTGAGCCATGTGCAAGTGGTGATTGTGCAAAGTGTTGTCAATTGCACTGACTCTTTTGCACACATGCGCCAAAACGTGCAAATTGCTTGAACGAATGAGAAATTCCAACCTGTTGGTGGAAGTCCTATTGAATATACAGTCTATAATACACTTTCTGTAGTTTGAGTTCAGTGATGGCTTGCCAGACTCCATAAACATTTTGCTCAATTTAACTGCTCTAAACATCGACTGCTTCTAAAAGATTATTGATGATTTGTTATAGCTCATAAACAGAGACTAGCTCATTCAGTGAACATTCAGCATTAATTTAATGTTCATTTTATGATTTATTATTGTAAATATATCACAGATTTCTCCTTTAATGTTTTGATAATGGTAATAAATTGAGCCAAAACGAATGAGAAACACTGTAAAAATAGTTTTCATACATTAATGTAATGTTCATGTAAGTTTTAGTTCCCTGTTTGTGCAACTATCAACCTTTTCCTTTAATGTTTCCAATGTCTTTTCCAGTGACTGTTTTTTTTTTTTTAATTTATTTTATTTTAATGAAAACATGTTTGTACACTTGTGTGTGATTAACTCAGACAATCCACCAAGAGATTTTGCATTGGTTCACATTATTTTCATGATATAATTTGATTGTGAAATGTTTTTACACATTATTGGATGGAATATAAGGAGTATACTTGCATATTTACTAGTTTAACAGTAGAAAAGAACACTTTTTAAATGTATTCTCTTCTATTTTATGATGAATGTAATTTATTAAACTGACTTTAGCTCTGTGGCGGGTTCCTCAAAGGGCCTTGATCTGTTGTGTTAGCCTATGAAAAGCCGTCTTGTGTCCGGGGATCAAATGTTGGAGCAAAGAGAAGCTTGAAAACATTTCATCCCTGTTGCTGCCTTGTTACCTGTGAGGGACGATGAACCTTTGTATGAGCAAGGCCATAGAATTGCTTTTTATGTACAAAAGTGCATTGTACAGGCCACACTTTACGACAAAGTAACTTTCATAATAGTTTAATAATAGTTTGTCATTGAATTGTTTGATGTGTTGCTGAGGCAATCTGAAGTTGCAGTGATTTAAAAAAAAAAAAACTGTATTTTTGTAGGTGATGAAATTGTTTTTCCTCCTCACAGTAACACTTAGATTGTACGGTCAGATATTTGACTTTATTATGCCATGGTGTGAAACACTGTAAGTGATTCAGTGCATACAAACGTATTTTGAAATTTTGTGTTTTTATATGGTTTCCACTGCATGTTAACATCAACAAAAATATAATCCACCGTCAGAGAGTCCAGCCTCCTGAGCTCTTGCGGACACGGTTCAGGAGGTCAGGGGTTGATGGTTTGGCGGCTTTCTAAACCTTCATTTTATTTTCAAAATATGATTGCTTTTAAATTTTAGGTTGTTATTAGATACATGACAATTTTTCCCTTATTTATTTTACCTTCAGTTAAAAGGCATATAACCGAATGTTTGTTTCACCTTTTGGCAAAAAGCTTGAATGTCACATGGTTTCACCTGCACATGGAGGCTGTTTGAGATTTTGATGACTCAGTCAAAAAGATGTGGACAGTAAGAATGTTTGGTCTGACTGACTGATGGAAACATTTCTCTGAAGCACTTGACTGAGAAGATGTGCTGCTTTTTGTGAACTCTGCCTTATCTTTGATCTGTTGCTAAGTTTGTATTTGTTCGGTAATTATGAACTCCTTATTGTCTCATTAATAAAATACATTTCACTGAACTTTTCTGTGAAATTATTGCTACATGAGTTTTTAGACTGAGGCCAAAATAACAGTAAAATGAACCCAAATACTCTCCTGAGAAAAGGCTTTATGCTGATAGGACTGGCGAGCTCTGTTGTTGAATTAGATGTAACTCAAAGTACGCCAGTGCCATTTGGTTCCATCCTGGCCTGAATATAAACTTTCCCTCATTTTTTTTAAAATACTTATTTGTGAAAGTTATTTTATTTGTGCATAATAAACACTTCATGTCGATAGTTTTGTTCTTGTAAATTCAAAATTGTGTGAAATCTAATATTGGAAATAAATAAATGTCAAGTAAATGCCATGCTGTGAGCTCTGTTGTTTGATTTTGCACAGTTTGCATCATCTTAGTGTCATTCTAAGAGCCTTAATATGAAGGATTAGCAAGTTTTGTTGATTCTGTAATAGGGCTGCACAATTAATAGAAATATTATCAAAATCACAATATTGCCAAATGCAATATCCCCAGGACCCCAGGAAGAATAGCTTTGGCATTGCCACAGCTAATGGGGATCCAAATAAATCAAAATCAAAAAAATATCCAAAAAGCAGAAGCTGGGATTTTTTTTTTGCTAAAGGTAATAAAGTGCTGTAGTGCAGCAGGGAGGCCCAGGTGTACAAATCATGTTCTCCAGATGTAAGAAAACAACAATTGTCACATCATTTTTCTTGTTCAGTGAAAAATTAAAAATGTGATGCAAAAATCATAATTCTTACTAATCAAGAATCATTGCAATCAAGGTAATCACATTATGTTTTTTTTGGTAAGACATCTGGCTCAAAATTCAACTTGAATCAGTCATTTCACAAATAAAATAATCCCTCTTTTGCTGCATAGGCAATTAAACTTAATGAATTGCTGGTAGAGAAAGTTGGACTAGTCACCACTCATAAAAGGGAAATCAGATGAGAAGATCAAATTTTTCTTTTAAGAATTTCTCCATGATTTTGTTTTATTGTCCTCAGAGATAGGAAGGCAGTTTTTTCAGTTAAATCTATTTAAAATATGTATTTAACAGCTTTTGAGCATTTTGTAATGTGTATTTTGCTGGGCAGAAAAAAATAAGATGTAGCTTGTAACAAAATACTTGAATAAATGAGAGCTGTGTAGGATTTGAGGAGAATCATTGGGAGAATCTGTTCTAGATAAGTTTTACGGACCCAGGACAAAGGGACATTGTTCAAGTATTCAGAATTTTTATCTCAATATATGAAGTAAGAGCACAAAAAACAACATAAGTATGATTGGTATTTATTTCAGTGACAGTATTTGTTTCAGTAATGTGGTGTCAGCACCAAATCATTAAAGAGGTATTTTTTTATTAGTGTAGACTCTTGGTGGGGGTCACAGGGGGGCCAGACTCAGTGTTACAGGGGCTCTGGCCTCTGTTGGCCTCCCCCCAGAACTTCCCCAGGAAAGAATATGTCAGGAATGTAAATATAATATTCATTAGTATGTTTTTATTAGTGTATAATCAGCTAAAAATAAGAAATGTTGTGTTTTCTTTACCTTAGAATGAGCTGTTTGTTACAGAGGGAGCGGCCCTTATTCATCGGAGACCGCCATGTTGTACCGCCATGTTTCTACAGTAGCTCAGAACAGACAAACCAAACACTGGCCTCTAGATACAGCCTTTCACATTCTGCAGCCACAGAAGTTCCTCTTTCACTCTTAGAAAAAAGGTGTCTGCAATCTGAACGCTCACAACTAGATGCCACTAAATTTGCAAAAAGGGCGCATTTTAACCCGAGGCTTAAACTAAAGAAGAAAACTGAACAGCAATGAGGCTAATCTCAGTCTTTTCCTAAATGCAAGTGGATCACATGACATGTCCTGACGTGTCCAGCAAGGTGCAAACTGTGAACTGCTGTGTTTCATTTGAGTTCATTGTGACCAGTAGCTTGAGGAAAGAAGCTGTTCTGGAATTTGGTGCAAATTTGACCTAAAATAAAGGTCAAAATCTTATAAGATAGTGTATGCTAAAGCAAGTTTACTGAATGACACTGAAATACAACAGTAGAAAAAGAGTGAAGTAGATGGAAGGATGAAGGCTGATGAGTTTGTAAACAGAAAGGAGTCGGTGAGGAAAAAGTTGGAAAGAGAAAATGAGAATGAAAGAGAAACTCACTTGGTTGGAATTAAATTGACTCTGGGCCGAGAACAGTTTTGGTGTTCTTTCGGACAAACTTCAAGTAGCAAGCTGGATTAAGGACAAACTTGGAGAAGTCAATCTTATGGATGTGCAGAAAAGTGGGCTAATCGGTGCGGGATGCGTGTCAAAAACGCAACAGAAAAAGGCAGTGAAAATAACAGCTGTCATGTTTTCCACTTGGTCAAAGAGCTCGTTGATCGCCGTTCATTTGATTTTGTTGCAATCAGATTTAAACAACATAATACAAATGTTAAAAGTTGCAGGATGTCTGTCGATCCCTGATCCAATGCAGACACCGTTGGAAATTTGGTCACAGCTCACTTGTACGGAGGCATCTCTTAGGACTATGTGGTAAATGTGGCAATGAAATCTGTAGTGGTAGAAACTGTGAGAAAGAGCCTAAGTGCAAACAGTGTGGGGGAAGTCATGAAGCATGGAAAGCAGACCGTCCTAAGAGAAACAAACAGATGGAAGTCATGAGGACTGGGTCCAAGAAAAGAATATGAAACAGCCAGGAAAGACAAGAATCAAGAAGAGAAAGAGAGAGAGAGAGAGAGAGAGAGAGAGAGAGAGAGAGAGAGAGAGAGAGACCAAATCCAGTCAAAAGCATGATGATGATTGTTTTTGTAAAGATAAAACTAAGTTCTGCAAGCAGGCTGCAGGGAAATTTCTGGATGTTGTGGGGATTACTGGTGAAGAAGTGCAGAGGTTACGGAGAAAAGCCTGCAGGCCCTCTCAGAGCTTAGACTTAGTTGGCCAGTTTTATTATTATTATCAATATATTGTCATATTGTTAGCAGCAGCAGTATTTGTATTATTTTGTCCCTTTTTGTAAATTTAGATACAAATATTGACTCCAGTAGTCAGTGGTAATGCAACTTTTTGGATGCAAACCACCTTTAAAATCCAGTGTGTAATGTAGAATGTAGAATATTTATGCACACCTGTATACACAGCCTCCCACCTCCAAGATATTTCTGATCAGCTCATCTTTTAAATGTAGTGACATTAAGGTCAGACACTTAGTTAGGCTATAAATGCCTTAAATGTGATATTAGTTTGTATGTATTTTAATATTTTTACAATTTTACAAATTGCAAATGACTTGTGTTTTAATGAAATATATTTTCTCATACTAGTATTTTGTATTTGAATTTTGATATATTTTTAATAAGTAAGTATTTGTAATTTGCAACAAGATACTTGTTGATGTATTTGTGTCCATCTCTAATAATCCTGTCATTCAGGTTAGTGTGTCTGGAAGTTTTATTGTCTAGTGACTGTCTCATGAAATTGAACTGAATGTTACATGCACATGGCAAATGTAGAGATCAATAAATAATATTCCATCTCTCGACTTTATAAGCAGCTTTTTTTTCTACAGCATTCTAAAATTTGGACAGCAGCAGCAGCAACAAAATGCAGCGTTACCATAGCAACAACATCCGGTGCATTTTCCTCCTCTTGGATACACATCCTCGAGCCGCGCCTGTGATTGGCTGAGCTCTCTTTTGATGTCACCGGGGCAACCGAATGATGGGAATTTTAACACATGAACGGAAATGTCAGCGCTGAATGTGACTGGCTGCCGCGACTCGGCTCTCATTCAGGCAGCAGTGAGGCTCACACAGGGCAGACGAGGACATTGGACCGTTTACACATCCGTCTGACAGGAGGGAGGGTCCACAGCAGTTTTTTTTCCTTTTCTTTTCTTTTTTTTCCCTCTCTCTTTCCCCTGCCTCGGTACGGGAGCCGAGCGGGGACCAGCTGGTTACGCGGCGGCCGTGGGTCTCCACCCGAGAGTATGGCGGCTGGGCTCGCACTGGAGAGCGACGGGGAGACGGAGACATGCC
Source organism: Lutjanus campechanus (assembly GCA_027495735.1). Taxonomy (NCBI): domain Eukaryota; kingdom Metazoa; phylum Chordata; class Actinopteri; order Lutjaniformes; family Lutjanidae; genus Lutjanus; species Lutjanus campechanus. Next base: position 27,353 of record JAJHUR010092973.1, read on the forward strand.
AGAGATGGTGAAAAAGAAACAAAGAGACGCAAGTTCTTCAATGAAGTGCGGAGACGGTGTTAGTGTGCGCTGTGATACTGAGGCGGCCCGCTGCTGGAAAAACACCGCCTGCAGTTCATTGTAGGGGGCTGAAGCCAGCGTTTTTCCAGCGTCCTCGATGGAGCAAGTTTGTTTTTTTTATGATGCATACAGAGGGGTGAGCTAAGCAGATGAAAACCCGCACGGTCCTCGATATTTTCCTCCTCCCTGTGCACATTTTGGACAGTTGCAGTCCTCGGATGCCCGTCTAGCTGTCAGTGTCTGGCCTGCCTGCCTGCATGGGGGAATAATTTCTACAATGAAATCCATCTTGGGGCACCGAGTCTTTGTGCTCTGCCATAGCTGAGCAGCAGCGGCGAGCAGCAAGACTGTGTTATTGACAAGCCGCTCAAAATGGGACGCGGATGGTGAATGTGATCAGTGCGGGAACATTTCGAGTTCATTTCAATGACGCGCGGAGATTGAGACCCAAACGACTTGATTTAATCCACGATGCGCGAGTATAAAGTGGTGGTCCTGGGCAGCGGTGGGGTCGGGAAATCCGCCCTCACCGTGCAGTTCGTCACCGGGACGTTCATTGAGAAGTACGACCCCACTATAGAGGATTTCTACCGCAAGGAGATCGAGGTGGACTCGTCGCCCTCGGTGCTGGAGATCCTGGACACCGCCGGTACCGAGCAGTTCGCCTCCATGCGGGACCTTTACATCAAAAACGGGCAAGGATTCATACTGGTGTACAGCCTGGTCAACCAGCAGAGCTTCCAGGACATAAAGCCCATGAGAGATCAGATCATAAGAGTGAAAAGGTTGGTGAAATCAAACAGAAATGTTGGGTTGAGCTGGCCTATCAGGCCCTGTAGTCTCAGGATGGGCCTATAGGCCTCCTCTGAGAACTGTGCTTCAATGGAGATGTTGTGCATCTTCAGGGCAGACTAGAACAACACACCATGCCTGTTCTATTTTGGTGTAGCAGGTCTCACCCACAGTGCTTATAGGTAGGCACTGCAGTCTCCAAAAGTCATCATTTGTGATCTCTGAGCAGCCTCATCTCCTCAGTGTTTCTGCACACTTTGTGATGGTTTCATTCTAGATCGGGGTTCCCCAAACTTTAACATGTCCACACAACACACACACATGAGACCACAGACACCCGATCTGAGAGGATTTTGCAGGGTTCAGCGTTAATGTTTTCTTTTCACTTGCCCTCTCAGACAAGTGGCTGAGAAATTCACTTGCCTAGAGTCAGTTTTCACTTGCCCTTGTGCAACTTGTTTTATTAGCTGTTATTAAATAACAAGAATAACTAAAGGTAATTGTCATGTTTAATTTAGGGCTGTAACATATCCAAAATATCCAACAATGACAAATCAAAGTAGTCTTGGTAGTCTACCACTTTCCAGGCAAGTGAGTTGCCAGATTTACTTGCCCGACATGGCATTTTACTTGCCCCGGGCAAGCGAACAGTCCTTCTTGTTCAGTAGGGGTGGGGCAAATAATCGATTATGTTTCACTCTAGATCAGGGTCTCCCAAACTTTTTCATATTAAGGACCCCCACAATTAGGGCTGTGTACGGGCAAGAATCTGGTGATACGATACATATCACCATAGACGATATACAGTTCAATATAATGTGATACTGTTAGTAATATTGCTATTTTTATTTTTATCTAATTTCAGGAAAACTCAGTACAAAGAACACACCAACATTATGCATAAATTCTGAGTTAAAAAGCCCCTGTTAAACCCCTGACTATTATCTAACAGTCAGGGGCTTAACAGGGTTAAATTTTAATGTTTTTATCACTTACCCTGTTGGGCAAGTTGGTGAGAAATCTACTTGCCCAAAGTCAGTTTGTGCAAATTGGTTTATTTATCAGTGGTTATTAAATAACAACAAAGACTAAGGTTAATGGCCATGTTCTAAAATGTTAGAAAACAGTGAAAAATGTCCATCCCAGTTTCTCGAAGTCAAAGGTGATGTCTTTAAATGTCTTGTATTTTTAGTCTAAACTCCAAAATATTCAATTTAATATGATAATAAACAAAGAAAAGGTGAAAATCTCCTTATTTGAGACGCTGGAAACAGCATTTTCTGCCATTTTGCATGAAAAATTACTTTAACAATAAATCAATTATCAAAGTTGTTTAATAGTTTAATTATTTTCCAAAGGGATGCACGGATACCAGTATCGGGTATTAATCTGATACTGTGCTCATGTACTCCTGTTCATACTCATAAAACTACACTGATACCACTTAACGAAAAGTCGCTCCTTCAGCACAAACAGTTTGATAAAACATCTAAAGAACCAACGCAACACAGAGTTCAAGGAGTTTGCTAAAGCTAGCAGCGGAAACAGCAACAACAATTTGTTACATTTAGAAAGCGAGGGGCATCTGATGAAAATAAAACATGTTTTTTAACGTAGGCTGTAATGGCATTATTAAGCACTCTTACCGGTACTCACTATTGGCAAGTGAGTTATGAGATTTACTTGCCTGACATGGCATTTTACTTGGCCAGGGCAAGCAGGAAATCCTTATTGTTGTCTTAAGGAATCTCCTCTTAGTAATTTTTTATGTATTTATTTTTTAGGTTTGAAGATAACAGTTTAAATAACTGATTAATGATCAATAAAGAATCACTATTAATTACAATCAATCAAAACGACCAGTTGTTTGTTCTCTTACAGTATTGTTCTAACTTTAATAAAATGTGATACAAATTTAAGTATTCTGTTCCTCCTTTTGCTGCTGGCCCTCTACAACCCATTCAAGGACCCTTGGTTGTTGTATTTATACAGTTTAGAGTCACAGGGACAGTCAACTAATTTTCAACTGTGGTCCCTGGGCAGATGTAGTGACAGCAACAAATACACATACAATACATTGAACAGTGATAGTAGAGCTCAGATTGAAAACCTTTGCTCTAGACAGTCACACCTCAGGAATGACAGTCACTAACATGGCAACAGCGCTGGTCCACCATCATCACTGTGGAGACCAGTCTGTCTTCCAGTCATAACATCCACGATACTGTCTGTGATCTGCTAAGCTGTTGCTCTGTAGCACCGAATGTCTGCTGTGCCGCTGCATGCAACCCCTGTGAAGCACCCAGCCGGCCGGGCCGGGGATACCCAGGATTCAGTGCATCAGAGGCTCTGCAGAGAGCTTCGAGGAAGGGGTTGGGGAGAGCACATCCTTGAGCCCCGGCTTTCCGCGGAGGAGAAGCCATGTTTTTAATTAACAGGCGGCACAAGCTCTTTAGGAAGAGCGGCACAATTGGAAGCGTGAAATTGTCTGATGTCTGAGCGCTGTTACACAGATGAGCCAGATATGAGGTCACTGGAGTGAGCTGCTGATTGATAGGTGGAAGAGGTTAGCTGAGGCACTGTGGTTGTGCTGTCATGTTATTGGTGTTTCTAAGCTTTTGGCCATTGCACTGTAAAGACACACAGTACTGTGCATTCACCTGGTGACACAGCACGGTGTTATAAAAACCCAGTCAGAGCCTAAATTGACTGTTACACATGCTGCTGGTCAAATCACTGGTGATTGTTGCCATGTTGTCAGCTCAGTTCCTGTGTTACTACAGCTGTATATTGGCAGTATGTGGTGATACAATGTTTATCATACAATACAGCAGATACAGATGTTATGATATAAAGCACTGCAATTGTGATATATTGCTTTTTTAAGTCTAATTTTAACAAGCTGTCATAGTATAAAGAACTCACTACCATGTGCATAAAATCTGAGGGTTTTTCTTTACTTTTTAAAGGGACAGTCCAGGTTATTTGACTTATCTATAGTCAGTGTATTAGCTACAGTAGACTGCATCTGGCATGCCCCCCAGTTTGAAGCAGCAGCAGGAGTGCTGGTGCAGGAAGCTAAGCAATGTACTGCTGTGGACATGGTCAGCAGCAAAACATATTTTAACCACATAAAAAAAACTCAATATCAGTGTAAGTTTACACTGTATTTACAATATTTCACTGCTTTACCTTGCTGTCAGATGACCTTTTCTGACAGGAAAACACTGTTATATAAGCCAGATGTCAGTCTTTCCAAACCAGCAAGCATCCACATGCAAAATCAGTCATTTTGCCTCGCAAAATACAGGAGCTGCTGGTCTCCCGCTTTGTTTGCATCTACTGTAGGTAATACTTACTATGGATAAGTACCTCATACAGCCTCACTTCAGTGCATTAGAACAGTGAAGATAGATAACAACCTTGCTGTTTAGCAGTTGGGGGTATAAGCACAACACAAAATGGACCACTGCCACGTATCTTTGTGCGTATCACAATATCACGACACAGTGTTTTTGAGGATCGATACAGCATCAAGAAACATAATATGACGATATTCAAGCGTATCAATATTTTCTTCCATCCTTACATGTTGCAGCGTGCAGGCAGCATGCACCAGGCTGTGACTGTGTGGGTTCATCAGTCATTGTAGATGTCAGTGGATGTGTTACAGTCGATGCAGGGAGTCCAATGGGCTTCAGAGAGGCGATGCTGCTCTAATGAAGCAGCATATTTAAAGCAGCTTAAAGCTCACACTGTTTACTGATACAGCTAATTACTTTAGATAATGCTCAGCATAAGGACAGTGGAGTCGCATCACGCTTCAGTGTTCATGTTTCTGTCTCTGCTGTGGCTCTACTGCCTGTTTCTGTTACATTCTGCAAGCTAAAAATGAAATTTAATCATCTTAAAGATGTTTATTTCTGTTAATTGCTGTTCGTCTTTGTTGCCTAATTGGATTTTGGCATTTTCAAATGCACCTTATAAACAATCCTATAAATCTGTGGCTCCGCATGAAAGAATGAGGTCAACATGTTTCCCCCATATGAGAGGAGAAAGGGAAGAGGTGTGTTCAGTCTACAGTGAGGGCGTGTGTGTGTCTGTGTCTTTGTGTTAATATGTGCGTGTTTACATGTTCATGTATACATGTGTGCTCACACAGCAGATGCAGCCAGGCTGTTGTGTGATTTCACACTTAAGTCTGGTGTTGTTCTCTACTGCCACAGCACAAATTATTTTCTGTTGCAAAAAACATCACACTTCACATGCAACTCCTACACAATAGTTAATTTCAGAGTCCTGTGTTTCATGTGGACTTTAAGACATTTTAATTCCACCGTTTCAAGAAAAATCTAAAACTGTTTAGTTCACCTGTGAAGCTTTGACCCACATCATGTATGCAATTCTCCATCAATAGAGTTGATTCAAAATGAAAGTATTCACATTTTCTTCAGATAATGTCTCATCATTTTGTAGTGAATAGTTACAAAGAACAGAATCAAAGAATTTCTCAGGCTTGAGGTTTGTGCTGGATTCCTACCAGGCACAGCTGTGCAGCTCTGCGCTGTGCTCTGCAGAGAATACACAACAGGACATACTTGCTGTTTAACCACACGTTCACGTATGCATAGCGTCAGTTTCTGAGGACGAGCACAACCATCACTTCAAATGGATGCGGGAGGCAACTATATGAATGCATACATGAACACATAGTTAGAAGCAAGTGTATCTCCATCCTGTTTTTGACAGATGCTACATCAAGTTTGCACAGAGCAGGTTGAGGGGACACGAAGCCAGACATAGAAATAGCACAGTGATTCTGGTCAGTTTTCAAAATAAACGACCCCATGCAGACTTGTGATCATAAAAACAGACAAAAAGAGAAACCATTTCACTACGTAGTCTACTTATCCAGGGTAGAAGCTAAAAAATCAACGAAAGAGGACCAAATCAACAAAATCCGAGCAAGTAAACATAATCGGGCAGGTAAAACGCTCTGAAACGCTGATGGGACACGCAGCCGTGTGTAAAACGGATCAAAACTTTGGCGCAGATGTGCTGTGCCCAGTGGAATCACCGGGTTAGAGACCTCAGCGTCTTCTTTCCAACGTTAACACAGATTATCTTCTATGCTACTAGTGGCAAGAAAACAAACATTTAATTGAAAGATGATGTTTAAGATGATAAAGGATTTGCTTTACTTGGCTGAGGTCTAAACACACTAAAGCTGTTTGTATGCAGCCTACACACACACACAAGTTTTCTGGTTTAACAGTTATTGTGTCAGGTGACGTTTGCTCCTGAGAGGTTGTTAATATACTGTATATGATAAACTTAACACATACTTCTAAAGTGATACAAACAAAGACTGGTGTTCGAAGGTGTTTCTCATTTTTTAGTTGATATGATTTCATAGGAATATAAAACCAGGCTCCTCTAACCATTAAATATCAGTGTAGGATCCACATACCGTGTGTATTTCTTTGCACTTAACTGTGAGAATCAGTTATACTTTCTCTTGGTGCTGAAGGTAACAAATAAGGCACAAATTATTTGGTGATTTAACAAAATAAAGATTAAGGTCTTGTGAAAGGACTTCTGTTTATCTACCAACTTATTATTTAAAAAGTTGGCATTGTTTTTTTCCTCAGTCTCTTAGTCCTGTTTATTTATTCTTTAATCAGATACCAGATGATTATAATGATAATTTTGTAAATAATGTACTGTATACTAGTTGAATGGTGGTTGTTTGTGTAAGTTAACATTAGCTGTGTTTACATGAACCTTAATTTTCCACTAATTATGGGAATAATAGTCTAACCAGAATAAAACTTCCTCATGACCGCCTCAATCAGAAGAAACTGGCCTGCTCAGAAAGAGTTTTCAATCGAGTTGAGAGGGTGATGTAAACCTATTTATAAAATTTAATAAAAGAAAATATTAGCACCAGATACGCATGCAAACACTTAATCGTTAATAATTGTTAGGTGATGTGAATGAGTTTCCGAGAGTGACATAAACATGGAGGTACCAAAACAAAACTGCTCTGTGACTGACGCAACTTTTTTGATGGAGACTTTTAAAGATACAAGGATTGTCGAATGCCTTGAGGGTTCAAAACAACAGTTTCTTCACACCAGAAGCCCAAATCCAACAAACCATCGACCAAATCAAAAACCACTGGAAACACATCAGGGCTGCCTATCACAAGGCTAAAAGTCAGAGAGGCTAAAGTGGTTCTGACATAGCCAGTTTTCAATTTTACAGTCTTGGAGGATCTTAAAAATTCTTCTGTTATATTTCCAGATGGTTAGGTGCTTCACAGTGGGCTGAACCACTTTCAAATGCTTTGGGGCATATAAACAAATATCTTATCAGATCACTTTATTTAGTGTCCTTGTACAAAGTTAATTGAAATCTGTTATCAGAATTATTTCAGTCCGGTTGATGAAATAATTGTCCATGTAATTGCAGCAGCTGATTTGTTTCATAAGTCTTGCTTTTGTTAAAATTAAACAAATACTAATTTATGAATAGAAATACCATTACTCACATATTTATTTTATAACATTTTGAATGATTCCCAACTTTAAATCGATTCTGGGTCCTTTGTGGTGTTGTTTGTTGTTGTGTTTTTATTTCAGCAGATAATCAAACAAATGTATTAAATTTTATTCCAGCTCTGCCATTTTGCACCAGTTTTAAGTTATTATTAATGATGAATCCACAACAGAGGAGGAAAATATCATTTTAAATATAATAATTATAATGCAGAGCAATATCAAGACATTTTATGTTTTAGATAATGGGGGAATAGCTTGCTGTCTTTTCTGATTGAGAAAGTACCTACTGTTTTATTGCTCTCTTAAAAGCCACCGCTGAAATGCAACAAGTTCAGACATGTTCTGTGGGGCTGGTTGAGGGGCATTGTGGGAAATGTAGTAGGAGGAAACAAGACAAAATGAGACATCAAAAGGAACTGAGGCATCAGAAAGGCACATTGTTCACAGCATCACAGACTGATGAGAGAAAAATGTGGCAACAGTAGAAAAAATGGTGAAATTTTCTAGAACTGGTTAATTCATCAGTCGTCAATCATGCCAATAAAACTCAAAGATTTTTTTTTAAAAAGCCAATATCATCTGATAATATCAGCCAACCAATATGTATAATTGATGGTATAGTTATTGCATAGGAGGGCCACTTCAGTGTTCAAGCACCACTAGAAAATTTGCTTTTTTTAAATTATTTTTAATTAATCCATTAGTCACATATTTTTGTCACACTTTACAGTTACTAAGGTTTTCAGCCGGGCATTTAAAAAAACAACTCGGCAACTCTGCTTCGTGCCAGACTTTAGCTGCAGCTCTATTGAAACTTACAAGAGAAGCGCACTAAAACCCAACATATCTGCGTTTTATGACCTTTGATGAAGAAATGCCTCTAAAAAAGGGGGGGAAATTAAAGAACACACTTCAGAGATTAACATACTGATGGATTTTTCCAAATTTGCACATTTGTTTATTTGCGGATGGTCGCTCAACAACATGATTGACATTACATTTCCTTTAAGCTTCAGTAGAACTGGCACTAAAGTCTGCAGCATAGAAAGTTCTACAGTGATGTGATGTCCCTCCCATCTTTTTTAATTTCCTTGCTTGACAGAGGTGTGGTTGCAGTAAAACATAGCCAGCAGCTTCATCAGTTAAAGGTGCCTCCATCTGATTGTAACTATTATATTTAGGAGATGTAATTTTGTTATGTAACCTCAGTCAGCCTGTTCCTGTACATCATAATGTTGCCGCTGTTTCTCCCTCCTCGCTGCCAAAACACTGGCGACCCCTCACGACCATATCGGCGTTGGCTCAGGTCAGAGGTGTGGCTGTACGTCGCTCTCACTCTGAACCCTGTCAGCATCTATCAGTGCCTGCTGCTAGTGGCACAGTCGGGCTTCTGTACAGAGGCCGTGGGTGCACATGATTACACCCCAGCCTGCCGGTGTCCGCTGGGGACCTCGTCACTCCTCGCTTCAGCTGCAGTTAACTATACACCAGGGACATATTGTGATTGGTGACTTAACAGAGCATCTAAATAGCAGTGACATGGTCGGAGGAGAAAGAGGTGAAAGAGGATATCATAATAAACTGTGCTGTTAGCACTGATAGTCTCCAGTGGTGTAGTAGTTGCTGGTGTTGTTGATTCCTTTAGACTGGGTTGCACCAACAAAGATTAAATCAATCTAAGATTAGTTCTAATCAGAGTTTACAAAAAACAAGTGTTAAATGAGTAAATTTAAAATTAAGCAGAGCTCTGTTGCACAATTGAAAATGATTCTCAGTTTCGTAAACCCTGGTTTGGTAGTATAGACATAAATTAAATAGGGTTTAATCAATATATGTGTAATATATGTGCTTGTTTCCCCAAATTAAAATAAATAAATGAATAAAAAAATGTGTGATGTTGGGAGTTAGTAAGTTTAAAATAAGGGGGGAAACCTTTAACTTTCATCCACTCTGTGTTTCTTAAACTGTTTTCTAGCTAGCTAAAAAAAAAAAAAATTGTGTGCTAGCTTGCTAAAAGACACAGGGATGTTGTTTGCTAGCCATTCAAAAAGTAAAAAGAAAGTGTTATATTTTAGCTAACTCGGTAAAACTATATTAAAAAAAGAGTTATATAGTTTTATGTTAGCTTAAAAGCTAACAAAAAGTTCTATTATTTACTAGGTAGCTAAAAAGTTAAAATAAAACATCAGATGATTTGCTAGCTGGATAAAAAGCAAAAAAAAGTGTTATATTTTATTTTATATTTAAAAATGATTTTATGGGTGTAAAAATGATTTTTATTGCTCCTCCAGAGACTATGATCAGAACTGTGTCCATAGCAACAGTCTGTCTGTTACCCATAGCAACAGTCTGTTATACAGAAGTAACAGACCTCAGAATTCTGTAACTGACCAATCAGAATTGAGTATTTAACTAAGCAATGTAATAACGACAGGTTTTAATTTGAATCTTACTTAATTTCAAGATAGTTTAAACATTTAAGTGCAACATAATTTAAAGATTAACCATGAGTTTAAAAGGTTTAAACTTTAACCCTTGATGGTGCAACCTAGCCTTAGTCTGCATATTTTCTAACTCGCTCCACATGTGAACTCTGTCTTTTTATTCTTATCCGGAGGCTTACAAACTGTGTGAAGACATCATTCCAAGGATTGTTTGTGTGCCAACTGGTTCAAAGGATCTCCCAGAAAGATCCTCTTTCTTCTGTGTCTTTGTCTGTTGTGAAAACTGAGCTAAAGAACTGAGCTAAAGTTCAGCGATGATTTCTTAAGAGTTGAACAGCTTTCAAAATGTTTTGAGGCCCTTGCACAGTGGTTGGTTGCAGTTTTAACACCATCTGAAATGTTTCAAATATCCAACAAGTTGTTTCCACTGTTTCTGACTGGTATTTAAGGGAGAGTTTGGTAGAGTATGTCAGAAGAGGCGTCATTCAACTGTATTATTTGGTACATCATCATACATCTGACCGGCACATACATGTACTTCACTAAAACGTCAGGCTGCGCCCCCGTTTGGGGGGCTAGAAAACTGGGGACCCCATAGACAGCAATGCAATTTGACGTGTTTTTGAATTTGCCAAGTTTGTATGAATTCACTGTTTTATAGACAGGTCTAAGAATTATTCTGCGACCTTGTGTGAACCTGAGCATTCGTGATATGTTAATAAATTGAGGTTTCTGTTCAGTAACGTTATGACTGAACTCCAGTAGCCTCACACTCAAGCTAACGTTAGCTCTTCATCTGTGGTAACAATCACCATCCTCTGGAGGCTCAGACATTCTTACTGCTCTACTTCTGGGATCCTTTCCTTTCCAGGAATAATGGGGAACCAGAGATTGTGATGGTTTTTTATGTTTATTTGTTCTACAACCTGCTACACAGCAGCTTTTCTGTATTTTCCTTGTCTCTCCCATTATATGAAACTGTGACTTTTCCCCAAGAAGCCAACTCAGGCTGGATGACGTATTGCCCGTCTGATGTATAACATAATCCATATTTAACACTGGCCAGTAACCTTTTTAGATTAGATTTGTTGTCATTTAGGATGACCAGAGAAACATGGTAACATTTAAAAAAGACAGTGGTGATGGGGGAAGTGTAGGCAAAAGTTGAAACCAGGGTGCACGAGTTATAGTCCAGGACTAAAAATAAACCTCACCACCGTCCCAAAACTCACAAGGGGAAGTGCTACCATCGTTCCACAGCGACCACACTGACAGGCCTGCCTGCAGATGTGTCTGCAGACATTTTTTTTTGTTTATTGGCCAGATAATCAACCTGATTAATTGCCTGGCTGATTAATTGGTCTATAAATACTAATCACTTTGGTGATCCACTGACTTTTCATCTAGTGTCTCAGCCTCACAGAGCTGCTAGCATGGCTATAGACTCCACTAGCCAAAAAAAAGCTCATGTTAGCAAGAAAGCACAAACCATGTGAAATCCAAGGCAAGACTAACTTAAAGGTAATGTTACTCATCTGATATGATGGTTAGACATTTTAGAAATAAAATAAATTGCTTCTTTGAAGAAGGTTAAACTGATACCCAGCTCAAATTATTCCAAGTTAGCAGCCTTGATGAATTGAGCATCATTTCGAAGAGCCGGGAAGTAAAGTCGGGTTTATCATCCAGTCGCACATTGAGTTGAGCCATTCCCAGTAAATACAAAAATCCTTTTTGATAAACAAGGTTAACGTCTCTCTTGCTCTTACCAGCCACAAAGGCTACAACACACCTCGCAGGCAGTCGGTGCTCAGCAGGAGATAAACAAGCCAGACCAGCAGCGAGGCTGACAGGTTCTCCAGCGAACTGGCTATATGTATGATATTAAACTGTATGTTACACTCCAGCTCACGTCACCATCCTATCACATGACCCCACCGCCCTCAATGTAGAGCCATGAAGGTGTCTCAAGTGATAAGTTGTTGTGCATAAGCATTTTGGCACTAAAACCATTACTGATAAAAGCAAGTGTGTAAAGCTAACATAGAAAACTGTGTCTCAGTGTATTACGTTAGTATTTAAAGGGACACACCAGCAATTTCTTGCTGGTCCTTTATAAAGAGATATTTTTTTAAATGGTCAGATTTGAAATAGCAGAGGCCAGACCCAAAACCTGGGATCCTACACTTCCTTTAATAACATATACGAGTTCTGTAGTTCTGACCAGGGATGTGTGATAGGGTTGGGTTTTTTGGGTTGTGATTTTTGTGATTTTATTTTGTTAATGGTCTGAACGAGTGCCAGCTGCTGCTCAGCTTACGCACTTTCATTTGGTGGCACAGTACACACCCACTGAGCCAGAGGACAGGAATTCACATCTAACGAGAGGAATTATGGAATTATTTCGATCACACCAGAACAAGCGAAAGACTGACCATGATGCTTTTGGTGAGTTTTAATTTGTTTCTGTCTGATGTGTGTTTCGCAGAGTTTAGTCAAAAGCCAAAACCAAATGTCCAAAACCAAAGCCTGGCCTTAATGTGAAGAAATGGTGGAGTGGCCCTTTAATTAAAGTCATAGTCATGTGACTTGCAGTATGTATACGCTTGTGTTCAGTTTGTTATAATGTACCTTTCTCAGTGATGCTATGAACTGAATTTTTATCGTCTGCACCACAAACCTCTTCACAAAGAGAAGAGATTATGTCAAATGGTGCACTGCACTCAAGTGTTTGCTAGTTAGTGACAAAATGCCCCTGAACTATTCTTATAATCACAGAGAAGAAAACAACAAGCAATTACGAAAACAGCCAGGCAACAAGCTGTCTATGCATAAGTGGTTCATAGCTTTTTTGTTGTCAACCAAGTCAAAGTGAATCTAAAAAAGCAGTCAACTAATAAGCTCGTATGTTTTTTAATGTCCTGAATCCTGATCCAACTTTACTGTTTATTTCTTATTTTAGAAAACATATGTACATGAACTGCATCTGCACAAAAAACGGTCCATACTAGAGATACATACACATAATTACAAGAAAAAGAAAATAAGAAAAATGAAAACAAATTCAAAATAATATATCATCAGTCTTTGGGCTGAAGAAATGTATCAAACACATTATTAGTTTTAATTGCTATCTTACGCTTAAGGCCTGTTAGGGTGGTGCCATATTGATGCAGCTCCTGATTTAAAAGAAAATGTTCTGGAGTTGGTCCATCTCTGCTTGTAAAAATGGAATTTTCCCAGTAATAGAAAAAACAACAAAATATCTTAGAGCCAGATCAATATGGGATTTTTGAGACATGCTCAGATTTTAGAGGGGAAAAAAATCACAGATTAATAATATGGTGGCTCATGTAGTGAATTTTTTTTAGCTGGAATGAAAATAAACTTTTACAAGGTGGATTGTGCACAGACATGCATGTTCCTCGTTGTTCTAATTCTAAATCACCTCAAGTATCGTTTTCTAAATCACAAGTTCTGTAAATAAAAAAAGGTTTCATATTGATGCGTATTGGAAACCATATCTGCCAATACTGACATATCTGTGATCAACTCATATTAGGAGGATATATTGGCCCACCAGTATATCGTTCAGGCTCTAATCAATACATTTAGAAATGTCTTTATCTTGCAATTGAATTGTTTTCCCAGTTTTCTTCATTATATAAAAAATCCACCCAAAATATTCAGGATGTCCTGATGCAACTATGTTTACAGATTCTTCTGTGTATGCTAAACTATGTTGTCCATCATCAAGCATCAACAACAAACTGAAACACTGTACCGTATATTAGTGTTATGCGAGATCTCTCTGACAGAGATCTTTCCAGTGTGGATGCTGGAATAATATCCTCAGTGTAATGTATTATTTTTAGACATTAGGAGAAGGTGAATGTGTCATTCAGACCATATTTTGTGGTGATACAACTTAGGAATGAGTCTCTGAACTATTCAGTTCTATTCCACTTCTTCTGCTATTTTATAAAAAAAAAAATCAATCTGAATACGTTTCTGCTGTAGTGGCACTTTGCATTTCAGATTTTTAGGTCTTGTCCTTATACAGTAAGCATGGGGCCTTGATTCAGATGGCATAATTACTGCAGGGAGTTAGAAGCATGCTGTATTATTGCTGTAATACATCAGATGCGAGGATGACTGGACTGCACAGTCTGTCAAGTACAATACTCGTTTATCTTTCCTGTTTTGACATGTCTTGGCCAGTGTCTCCATCATCTGTGAATAGCATCAGAATGAATCTGAGAGAAAGAGAAAGCGGAGAACCCAATCCAGCATCCCTGATATTGCCTTTTTTGTTATCTTTCATTCTTTTGAAAGTCCAAATGAAACTGAAATCAGAGTGCTGTTTGTTACTGCATATTGACGTTTCCTGTAAAAACAGGCAGCTGCAGAGGGACTTGGTTCAATGACAGGGAGCGCACACTACGATGGTGGCTTTCTTTCCAGGTTTTGTTCCTCATACCCCAGAGCTGAGTCACCTAACTTGGCATTAGCTACGCGGCTAACCAAGCTAACAGCAGCTAGTGGTTAGCTACATTAACAACAAGTTAAACCATCCGAATGCTCAGGAAGGCATCAGGAAACTCAGTAAATGACCTCTGTACTTTATTCCCTGTTGTTCCCTTGGAGACTGTGTTCAGTCTTGATCCAGCCATGTTCACTGTGAGGCTGCTGAGCCTGGTTCTGTTGGCTGCTAACAGCAGCTAAGTTAGCAGAAACCCAGAGCTTTAAACAAATTATAGAGTTGTGCTTTTGAATAGTAACGTTAATCAGTGCTCCATGTTGCTAACGTTAAGTAGCTGCTGAAGCAGTCCACACTATAGGGGGTAGGTGCAGTAACCATGCTGACTGGAAGGAAGAAGGGAAAGCTAGCTAGGCTAGCCAGTTAGCTTCACACCTAGCAAGGCAAATTTCCCATGTGACTTAGTATGGCAGCCTTTCACACAACACGAGTGTCCCATTTTACCAAAGATAACGCTGCACGCAAAGACAATGCTCACTGTTGAGTTGTTTACAACGAGTGACCCTCCAAAATGGTGATTCGACCCACAATACACTGCGGCTATCGCGAGCATTACGTCACCTGACAAAGGCCGATTCCTGAAATGACATTACAGAGAAACAACATTATGCACTTAACATCAACTGACATTTGCACTTCAGCGACTGCAGAAAACATACGTGAGCAGAGCAACAGGAAGCTCAAACAAACACGGTACTTTAAAAATAAAAAGTCTGAACATCAACATGGGAGATTTTGTTTCTATCAGGGGGTGGGGGGCTGCCCCTCCCACACAATGATAGGGGAAACACTGCAGCTGGATGTCATGATATGATTGGTTGAAATTGGTTAGTTCTAGCTTATATAAGCAGCTATCATATTTTCTTTTTTAGGAAGGAAAAATGATTTTGATATAAAAATACAAAGCAAAGGATTTCTTGTATTTTTTTGGCATATATTATGAAATAGGTGCACAATATGACTGGGAATGTGATCTGAAAGGGTTAAAAAAGGATTTTTCATTTCACCTCGACTTTAAAAGCAGAAGATTCTCATGTGCCTGTCATGGCTTGTTTACCGAAGATTCTCCAGATATCTATTCCTGATTAAATCTTTCTTTGCCCTGACGCTGTGCCAGAAGAGAGGCGCTTATTGCTGCTCTCTGACTCAGCTGATTTCTCTCCACTGACTAAACTGGAGACCCTCCTCAAAAGTGCCGCTGGGAGGAGGCCCAGCACGCAGCCTGCTTCCTCCTTCATCCTGACAGCGCTGGCCAGAGTCAAATCCAGAGACTCTTGGGCCTCTGGGTTCCACCGTCCGTCAGCGAGGCCTTGTGCAAGTTGATGCATCATGCATTATAGATAAGGTGTGTCTGGGAGAGCTTGGATGGGTGTTTGCAGTCAGAGCGCTCCAGTGCGGGCGCCGTCAAGCTCACAAGCTGAAGGCTAAAGCATGACATGTTGTTTGTGCTGTTTGTGTCACAGCACAAACACACGCAGACTCGGTTATTCATTTGTCTTTTGAGGCTCATGTCTGAACCATGTAAGCCGCTCTGTATGTTACGGACAAGCCTCGCTTCCTTGCATCAGCCACTGTCTGGTCCAGACACAGTGCAGCCAACACCCTTTACGCTGAGGCCCTGGGAGCCTCGGTATCCGTGGCAGCCACTGTCTCACACCTCCTGGGACTGCCGGTTTCCTCCTCTGTTATTATGACTATATATAGACCCTCTCCTTTGGTACCAGATGTCTTTGTGCTGCACTTCTGCTATGATGAGGCCCAAATGAGCTGCATAACTTGCAGATGGCTGTTAAGTCCTCCATTATGGTTAAAAGAAAAAAAATCACACAGTACACTCTGGTGTTTGATATGGCATTAATGGACTGACTTGTCGTGGATTCCTCCTGCTGTTTGGGACATCCAGGATAATTATAGTTAGATTGTTTGATTTGATTTCTGAAGGCTGACATGCAGGCAGCTCCAACAAGAGCAGCAGGGAGATCCACAGTTTTACATGCTGTCAATTGATTGGAAATCTGTACTGAAGCATCATCTGGTTGTTGTGCCAAAGCAAAGAATAAACAGTTTGAGAAAAACAATGATAATTACTGTTACATGTAGCTGAAACGATTAGTCAATTGATCAGTTTGTCAATAGAGAATGAACTGACAACTATCTTGATAATTTTTTCATCATTTATGCATTTTTTGAGCAAAAATGCTGAAAGAAAAGTCACTGGTTCCTCAAAAGTCTGTTGGTTTGGACAAAGCAAGACATCACCATGGGCTCAACTTGTCCAATTTGTGATGAGCTTTTGTTTTTGCAATTTGCTGAAATTCTGTAGACCAGGGGTGTCATTTTTAAAAATGTCTTAAATTTGAACTTGAACTTGGTCTTAAGTTCATTTCTGACATTGTATTCAATTCAAGATACTCAACATAAAAAACTTTGCTGATGCAGGTTCTGAGAAGAAAATTTGTAACTTACATAGCTGTGATATATAAATGTCAAATTAACTTAAAATCGATGCCTTTACAATCAGTGATTTCCTCTTGTATGATGCAGCACAAAGTAAGGTTTGGTCAGGAATAGCCACGGACCAAAAGAGAAAAGCAAACTGTTTGAAAGATGAGATCATCGATGGTAGAGCATATTGAAGCCAGGCAATGTAATTCCTCACAAATTTAGGCCTAATTGATAATTCCTATCACATTGATCATAAAGCTAATGCAAACTTTACCACAGCCTTGGTACACATACACCCCAAATTGCAATACCCATATGTAACCAGCATGAAAATCACTTACATCAAGTCTAGACTTTGCTGAGATTTAAGACTGTGTCCAAGGCAATGTTTTATAAGTAACTACTTACACGTGGTTTCTGCCCAGGTCATACTCAAGATCGAAATTGATTTTAAGCTCATTTTATAAATGAGGCCCCTGAGGATCGAAGTGCAGCCCACAGGCCAATGGCAGCTCTCAGAAAAGTTTTGCGCGGTCCCTGAATGTGACATGAAATACATGCATTATATTTGAATCATCCGCAGTCAGTTTCATTACTTTCACTTTCAAAAGTGTGAACTTACTACACTACTCGGCTACCGCATCAAACTGCGCCCCCTCACAAGCGTCTGTCACGTTAGGAGAGACAACGTGTAGAAAGCTACTGGTTGCATGGCAACTAGTGGCACCTCGTAGGTGTTGCAGGAATTGCAGTCTGTCATCAATGATAGTGCTGCATTTCTGTGGACGACTCTGCAGTTTAACGTGGAAGTGAGAAGGAAAATCCACCACGGAAAAAAAGCTGCATGGTTGAGGAGAAAATAAGGTTTCAGGAAAAATGGATCAACTCTTGTTTGTTGGACCTCGAGGGACAAATAAAGTGATCTGACTTATCTGCAAACAAGTCTTGGTCTTTGAGTCTTCAAGGAATGCAATGTTAAACTTTATTCTGAGACGAATCACAAATCATACGACGAGTTCTAGAGTTTTCCCTAAATCATATGCTCCTTCCCTAAAATGGCACTTCATGGAACGTAATCAAAACCTTAAAAACCCGTGCTGTAGGCCAAATGATTAATCGATCAATCAAGTAAAACATTAATAGATTAATTGATGGTGAAAGTAATCTTTATTTGCAGTCCTACTAATACAATATATCACGGAATCAAGGTAATTTATCATCGTTGTACAACACAGGCTTGTACAGAGAAACTAGATTTGTATACCCCTCATGCTGCACACAAAATACAATAGATCTACAGATAATTAAAAGGAAAGTGAGAGCTGGTATGAAACATCATATGTCTGCAGATATAAGATAATAAGCCTTTCATAGTCCTCTTTGAGATACTTAGAACAGGAGATTTGAGCCAAACCCACAGCCTGGGGCAAAAAGGAAACGGCCAAAATCGCACCATTACCCCGAACAAAAGTTGAGCCCACTGTGGCTTCTGCTAGATCTAAAAGTAAAGGTTTTTCCTTTCAATCTGCTCCCCCACAGCTATGTTTAGGATTTTTCAGTGAAGGTAGGAAAGTGAATATAAGCTTCAAGGCATGAACTGCCTCCCACCAGCAAGATGTGGTCCAAAATAGGAAAATAATGGGCTTGCTGTTTTTATTGACACCAGGAATGCGGTGAATGAGACCTGGGCACTGCGCGCAGGATGTTACAGTTGAGAAGCGTAGGCTGTAATTTCTCATTCAAGAAGTCTCCGAGCTCATAGAACACTATCACGCTCTTGGTTACACACCGGCCGACCTCTAAGATCGTCTCTTAAATCCTGATGCTTCCTCTCGGCTTGTGAGCCGATCCTGGCGAACAGAACGGGACAGTCGAGATTAAAGTTCACTCTGGATAATGTATTCATGAGTAGATCAAAGTCGGCTCCCTATTCTCTGCGAGTTTAAGCTCATTTAACGGTGAAACCTGCAGCCCCCTGGCCTCTGAGAGACGCTCAGGCTGCACGACTTGGAAAAGTATCACAGTCGCTGCTTCTGCAGTCTCCGGCATTGGTTATTTCCTTGTATACCTGTTACCATAGCAATCAAGGATGAGCAGGATTTTTCTCCTATTAATAATTTAGAAGCATGTATATTTCATAGAGCGAGGGCAGCATTTGAACACCCTAATGATGTTGATGGGTGTTCGAGGGCATGACTCGGGTTAGATTTGACAATGCTGCTCGGTGTTGTGAACAGAGACGTTCAAACGGTGCGTCCAACAGATGGAAAACGCTCCCTGTTGCAAGCCACACAAACAGATAAGGATGAAAGAAATAACCTGTTGTTTACCAAAGGAAGTGAATATGCGCGATCTGCCATCTCTGATGTTTCTGATCTTTGTCATCTCCTCTGATGTGTACAAACTGCCTCAGAGGCCCGCCATGTTCCCCAATATCAAAAGTGATGTAGTGATTATATTGGTGAAAGTGCGTCAGAGCCATTCCTTTTGATAATTATAGTGCTGTAGCCTATTTAATTGAGCTGACCATCTCCTCTGGCTGTCCACTAAGTAGTCCAGTTCCACAGTGACCTGACAACGTGACAGGGAGTTCAGAGCTCAAAGGATTATGGCCACTTCCTACCCTCAGGGGTCAGAGCATGACTACCCGTTTCCTGGTTTCTTACTTCTGGGTCAGGCTTTAGACTTGGTGCCTGCATGAGGCCGGGTGGGCGGCGTGGAGCTTCAGTGGTTGGCGCCCCACAGCTAGAAGGTGCTGCCCTGGTTCTTTATGTGAAAAGCTTCCTCCCACAGTCAAATACCACATGCACACCAAAGTAGAAACACATCTTTTTCTTTCCATTTTAGCCTTCCACCCACACGTGAGCCCACGTTTTGCACCAAACTGAGCTTTTTGAAAATACTTATTTTGAAAAATCCAGGCTTATTTTGTCATGTGGATAGGGGAAGCTGACCTTTTCAAAACAACATAAAAAAAAGAAAAAGATTGTCAGACTGTGAAGCTGAGAAGTCAGCTTTCTTACCTCCAGTTTTCTTTGTACTTGCTTTTGACGGCTCTTCCTTTTTGCTTTGTTTTTTTTAGTACAGATTGTCTCTGAAAAACATATGGATTCTTGTTATTAAACTGTCAAGTTTAAATTGATTTTCAGGCAAGTGTTATGTCCTCACGCATTCAAAAATATAGCCTAGTCAACAAAAATATAAATGCAACACTTTTGTTTTTGGTCCCATTGTTTTTTCGCAAGCTGAGGTAAAAAAAAAAAATCCAAGACTTCTTTTGTGCAGACAGAAGGTTTATTTCTCCATGTTAGTGAGCACTTCTCCTTCTCCGCCTCCTGACAGGTTGATGAGATGCTGATTAAAGACACTTTTTAGGCACTGAACTATGGTTATTTCACATTTCAAAGGCAATGACCACTAGCCAATCAGAGGCAGGGTAGGGTGGGTCATGAGTTTGCCCTCCTGGGTAAAAAATGTGGTATCTCTTGCGCTGTGTGAAACAGCCATAGTTCAGTGCCTTAAAGGGTCTTCTCTTTTTTTCAAGATAAAACTGCACATTTTAGACTGGCTTCTTATTGTGACCAGTTAAAGCCACACCTGTGCAATAATCATGCTTTTTAATCAGCATCTCTACACGCCACACCTGTCAGGTGGATGGATTATCCTGGCAAAGGATGGTGCTCACTAATATAGATTTTAACACATTTGTTAACTAAATTTGAGCGAAATCAACCTTTAGTGTGCATAGAAGATTTTTTTTTACTTCAATTCACTTTGTATTTGTGCTGAGTGTAGCTGCTTCCTGCTGCCAGAGGTACTCAAAAAACTCCCAGGCATTGCTTTCTGTAAGAGAAAGTGAAAATAGAGGTAAGAGGGAGAGATGGTGGTAAGAAAAGCATCAGCAACTTCCTGAGTGGGTGCCAGCATCCCTCAAAGTAACCTAAGTACACTGAGGAGGATTGTTAAACTTGAATTTTCCTCCAAATGTTTGTGTAATATTAGAGTAACGATTTTATGTGGACATTTGTGGTCTCCAGAGAATGAATCCAGATGATTGGCGACCCCCTGATTTTTCTTGGCGCAGGTTGACATTTGTGGTTTTAAGTGAAACTTTTGTGATCACGTCCCCCCTCGGGGTGAATAGTAATGACTGTGATGATCCTGTGACATTTCATATGGGACCATCAACAAGTCAAAAATGTAATTTGTCCAATTCTTTGGTTTATGACCAAATATCTGCAAAACTAATGACATTCCCATGAGCCTCAGTTCTCCCTTTGTGCCATCATCAGCATGTTGATTTTAGCTTTTATCTCAAAGCACAGCTGTGCCTGAATACAGCCTCACAGAGCCGCTGGCATCACTGTAGACTCTGTTAGTCTGATTTTCATCAGTTTTTTATCACTCAAATTCCATGACTTTTTTTCAAAAGTACAATAATGAGCCAAACTTGCTTTGTAAGTCAGTAGAGGGTCGTACAATGACAGCGCCTGCAAAATGAAGTGATGATCAAAAATCTCAAAGCTGAAGTCAAGGAATTACCAGAAGCCTCAGTTAACAGTCAGCATTTATGATTGTCAGATTACTGTTTTATACAGAGTAGTCATTAAAAGAAGAACCAGGAAGATGCCGTACAGTATGTTGATGTCCATTTGACATGTTGTCATTGAATTATATTGAAACTCTTTTAAGCAATCAGTCACAGTGAGACATGAGATGACAGATATGCTACATTAACCACAGTGAGACAGGTGTAGATGACACAAGACCTTGAGTTTACTTGTAAATAAATCTGCTGCATAAATAAAATTGCCCTCAGTGCCTTGCATTTTTAAGACAGACTATATCGGTTAAAGCTGTCTATTTATTCTCAAGCACACTCTTTACCAGAATTTGGCAGTAGTACACCATTAGGCCTGCCAACTGCCATTAATCCGAAAGCTGTTTTTGTTGCTCTTTTTCTGTTTAGATGGAAAACTTAAGTTAACTATCTGAAAACACAAATTGTGTCCAGAAAATGTCTGACCCTTTCATCCCATTTTCATATTTATTTGCATCAGTGTAAAGATGGTGATACAGCAAAAATGCAAATCATGAAAATGAGAGTAGGGCTGGAGGAGCATGTATTTATAGAGTAACGATCCACTTTTTTCCAGTTCCAATGGCTGAATGTCTGAATATCTGCCAATTCCGACACTATGATACCTGTGCTTTTTTTCCCTTGATGTTTGTGATTATTTTATTGGTAGTAGTAAGATTACATGAAGCTGACACCGAACTTCTGTCTGAAAAGCTTGTGTAGTTTGTGTAATGTAACTCTTGTAATGGAGTCCCTAAACCATTGTTGGGGAGCTGTAGGATTCTGGTGCGTAACATTCAAGTGTTAAGCTGATTATTTTATGTAAAGTTTGCTATTTATGTTCCAAAATACAAATGTTTGACATGTTGGTTTAACCCGGATCCACAGTACATTTAAAAGTGGAGGGTTTTGCTCTTCAAAAAGTCTGAAACAATCTGATATGACCCCCTGACCCAGATTTTAATTACTTACTTTGAACACCACAATAAATACACATTTGTATCAAAATGTGTGCATGTGCATATTATTGCTTATACTTGTGTGTCCAATATCTGTACTTTGACTTAAAGTGTGCAGAGACTGTTCACCTCTAATTAGAGGTCAAATTAATGCAGAATGTTCCCTGAATTATTAATTGTCTGCCAATGTTTATAACTTTATAAATTGAGCAATATGTTAGTGTAGTCTGGCTGGCAGAAGGCTCACTGAGTGTGTATTTTGGGAGCAGTGGGCTTTTGTTTTCAGGATAACATAGCTTTACATTGACAGACAACTGACACTTACATGCAGTGTAGGACTTGTCAATGTTTGTTATTGTCAGATTGCAGTGTTGCTCCCCTGCAGTGTTCCTGCAGCCTGCCTGAGCTTCCTTGAGTCTGAGAAGGAGCGGGTGAGGGGACACAACTCGCTTCAACCGTAGACAGTATGTTAAATAGGATTTCAACCTATTTAATTTACCACCTATGGCACCAACTCACTATTTAGACTGTAATGATCATTTTTGGATGTGCAATTGTTACATATTGCTCCTTAAAAGTATAATTGCCAAGTTCAGTGAAAGTATCAGCAATAAACTCAACAGTTGCCTCCATAAAGTTCCCAGTTCCTCAGCACCGTCAGTTTTTGCTGAGTATCTTCATGCATGCCTCTGTGTCTGTCCTCAGGTACGAGAAGGTTCCTGTGATCCTGGTGGGGAACAAGGTGGACCTGGAAAGCGAGAGGGAGGTATCGTCCAGCGAAGGTCAGGCCCTGGCCGAGGAGTGGGGCTGCCCGTTCATGGAGACCTCGGCCAAGAGCAAAACCATGGTAGACGAACTGTTCGCTGAGATCGTTCGGCAGATGGACTACGCCGCCCAGCCAGACAAGGATGACCCCTGCTGCTCCTCTTGCAATATACAATAGCCCCGGGGGCCTCCAAGGAACAGGCCAGGCAAAAAGTCCACTTAGAGGAAGCTACTCCGACTCAGCAGCAACAGAGAGAATACACACTTAGACACACACACATGCACATTGCCAATTAAACGGAAGATAAATTCATGGTTGAACGCGATGGATTTTAACTCTATGGAGCATAAAATCAGCAGTGACATGATTATTAATAACGACATGTGAGTCATGAATACATTTTGAACGAGGAATGCCAGGAATTTGCCGCAAGAGAAATTGACAAAATGACAAAAAGGAACATGCCCTCGCCTTATGTTACTCTCTTTTTTGTTGTTTTTGGTTTTGTTTTTATCCTTTGAGTTCTGGGGGGGGGGAAAATCATCAGCTAAGAATCACACATCAGGATCTGTAGGTTTCTCTACAATCTGCTAGAAATGAGTAAGAAGTTTTGTTTGTATGCATTTAGTTGTTACCATGAGTCAAGTAGCTACCGTACACAAATCCAACAACAGATTTTAATATGAAGGAGTATTTGATTTACAGTATGTCCAAGTTTCTCCCAGCTTATTTTGTGCAGTGGTTGGTTTTTCTACTCATCACAGGGCTGAACCAAAGAGGTGACCTGAAAGCACCTCCATTTTCTTATATTTTTTTTTCCAGTGGTTGAAAAAGGAATGGAGAGAAAATGGTGGATAAGTCAGTGTCTTTTTCTTGAAACATTGGTGCAGTCATCTCTTTCCTATTTTCTCACTTTGAGATACGATAGCAAACATAGAGCAGAGTCTTTCACATATCGTGTGATGTTTTGTTTTCCTCTCTGGGAGACTCTTGACAGCAGATTGCCGAGTAATAATATAACTAACTGCTTCATCCTGACGGGACAAAGAGTTCATCTTTTCAGTGTTTGAATATCTTTACAAACTCTTTTCAGGAATGGGTGACATTTAAAAGTGAAGATGCCAACATTTGTCATACTTTACATTTTCTTTTCCTCCTCCGGTATCAATATGGAACGGGGTGCTCGAGAGTTTGAACATCCTGATCCCGTTCTTTATGTGCTCAGAGTATTCAAATCCATAGTAACAAATAGTAACGACGAAGGCGCTGATAATAAGAATAACTAATGGTAGTGTAAATGTTTTGTATTGAAAGTGCCAGCTCCTACGAAGACACTGACTCAACACATGTGGAACTGTCAACTGTATGCATGGCTAGTAAACAAAAAAAGGACTCTTATTGTTTGAGTTTAATATAGGCTGTGGAAATGTGCAAACCAAACACATACACGTCTGGATCTGGACACTGTCTCAACTGTACATCTTACAGTATGTTGCCACGGGAACCAGACTTTCCCCGTGTGACCATTTTCATTGTTGATTTTATATTTTTTTATGTGACCATTTACTCTTTATTCCCTCTCTGAATGGTGACACTGTTACATTTGACACCTAAACAATAAAAGTGCGTTCAACACTCGACTGAGGCTGCCAGGCTCAAGTGAAGTGAAGTGTGAGTGGGTTGACATGCTCAAAGAAACGCTTTTTCTTGATTGCTTTCTGAGATTTGTTTCATAACCAAATTGCTTCTTTTTTTTCTGTGCTTGTCCTAATTGTAATTCTACATACTAACTATATATTGACCCACTAACAGGTCTTGAATACTCTCGTGGATGGGAGCAACCCCTCGGGGGACTTTGTTCCTGCTTCATGCCCCTGCCTCTTTTTTGGTGAAAACAACCACTTTAATTCAACTGGTGGTAAATACAAATTTCAAGCCAGATTAAACACATAAAATAAGAAAACCATGTATCTATTTAGCTTTCAGGAGCCCAGATCCCGGTGAGCAATTATGCTGAGTCTTTGCGGATTAACAATCGGCATTGTTACACAGAAAAAAAAAATTAAAAATAGGGGTCCTTTCAGTCCGCCTCCGTCAAAGTGGATGAACCTGACATAGAACTACCTTATTGAATCTTCAGGTCATGTATTTCATGTATATCTCTCACTTTTGATATTGTTAAGACACTTAATTTT
>JAJHUR010092974.1:0-17108 GCA_027495735.1 Lutjanus campechanus
TGCTGAAGGCTGTTTTACTTTAAGGTCATGTTGTCTTATCAAAACTCTGCCACCATTAAAGCAGCCTGGTTTGATGCCTTTCTAAAGCTGGATTTTTAGTTTAGCTATAAAGCCTGTTCACACCAGCTAACATGCGCCTTCTCAAATATAAAACTACTTGTTGGGGCTTCGGCATCAAAATATCTTTGCGTTCTTCTGCAGTGGATTTAATGGTGCTGAACTGGAGAGGTAGTGCCACCAACTGTTAATCTCATCTCATGCATGCACAGTGGCACAGTGGTTAGCACTTTCACCTCACAGCAGGACGGTCTTGGGTTCGGGCAGGGCCTTTCTGTGTGGAATTAGCATGTTCTTACCATGCTTGGTTTCATCCAGCTGCTCCGGTTTCCCCGCCATCAAAAACGTGTATGCCAGGTCAATTCTCCTGACAGTACCCCTGACCAAGGCTCTGGCTGGAGTTCAGGCTGCACACTGCTCCTCGTTATGGGATGCAGAGACTAAATTTCACTTTACATTGTATTCTGTATCACTGTATAAGTGATAGATAAGTTGACCTTTACCTTTATGATGAAGCAAGTTTAAGGAAGACTTGGTTATCCTCCTCTTTTCTGTAACGCATCTAGAAAAGTCATCTCTACAAGGTTTCTCATCATGCTTGTTGCTCTCTCTCAGTGAACAAAAGAACTTAAAAACAGGTATTGCACATGTTCAGTAATAACACTAGGTAGACTTCCCCTTCGCTGTTAAAGTGTCACTGTCACAGCATCAGATTTCACTCTTGATAGCATTGCTGCAACACTAGTTTGTATTGTACGTGATGCGCCCGCACTGTGCTTTAATTATATTTCCCACCATTTATTTCTAAACAGCATATAAACACAAAATTAATTGTTTGCAGCACAATTAAACTGTTTTAAGTGTTAATTAATGTACAGTGAGTATTTCAATGATTATAATTTCATATATTTATTTCATTTCTTTGATGAAGACATCATTTATTTGATTTCAGACTGTGCAGACATGTTTAGGGGTTTTTCAAAGTCTGAGACTGTGGGCTTCCCCTCAGGCAAGGTTTGGAAAAAGGTGCCCCTTCACTGCCCTTATTGTTTTCTTAGTTTTGCTGAATTCCTGAATGCCTATGATCATTATTATGCCTTCATGTGTTCAGACTATAAGAGGTCTGTCCAAAGGCATTTTTTGGTGTCTGATACTGGGAAAGTGGGAAGAACAGTAAAATTCCCCAATACTGTATCACTTAACTATCTCTTAAACTATGCTAAGTGATGTCCTTTTGATAAAGATAACTATATACGACTACAGTATAGTGTGTTACAAACCATTTATTAAGTGTTTGTGTACTGCTTATAAATGCAAAATAGAAGTGGTTTAAAAAAAAGTGCTATCTCTGAAACTTAAATGAAAACCTAAGCCTTTAGTAGCTATTTATGTGTCAAGTATAAATCCAGCTTTAGATTAGCTTTAGATTAGCTTTGGTCCTTTTCCCTGCATTAGCACCAGATAAAGTGCTGCATAATCCAGGAATAATGTAGTATTCACACATTCATGCATTCCTTTGGCCCTTGCATGTCTCCATATGGGCCAGGAAGTGAATGACCTAATGGTGGGGCAGCTGGCAGCCCTGGAGTTCACTGAGAGCAGGAAGCTGAGGGGCCTCTCCGTGCTGACACTTCCTTTTTATCAGGAGGAAGCAGGCCGGCTGTTTGTGCTCAACCCAAGAATTCTTTGTGCTTATCTTGCGTTCGCCCTATTTCCCTCAATAATGGCAGTGCTGAGCAGGTAATGAGGTAAAAGGTATGTATTTGACAAGCTGGGCTCAGCAGATAGCAGGCTCTCCAATGGGCTCACGGCTTGGTAGGCGCTTAGTTGAGGGTACACTCAGCCTGCTCTCGGGATGTTCAAATCACATCTATCTTGAAATCCCCCCAGCCATCTTCCCCGCCGCATAATGTTTTTCAGAACTAATAAACCGTGTCACTCAGGTGTCCATTAAAGGCTGCTGGTGAGGACCCGCTGGTCATTACACAGAGCGACGACACACGGCAAATCCCTATGCCTTTGCCGGAAGGTTTCTTCATCACCTCATGCTCTTTTCATCCCCCAGATGTAGTCAAAGCTCAGAGAGGGGCTTAGGCTGGCCGGGGAGTCTGGCACTGAGAGGTGTGTGACACGGGGCTAACGTGTGGGGAGATTACCTGCCTGGTTTTAGAGAGACTGGAGCAAAACTCTGATCCAGTGAGTGATGCTGAAGTTTAAGCACACTGCTGCCTGAAAGATCTAAATACAACCCCAATTCCAGAAAATCTATGACACTGAGTAAATGTAAATAAAAACAGAATGCAATGATTTCAACCTATATTCAGTTGACGACAGTACAAATACGAGGTGTATAATTTGACGGCAACAAAATGTTCTTGCATTCTTCCTTGATATACAACTTAAGTGGTTCAATGGTCTCCGTTGTTGCCAGTCCAGTACCCACAGTCTTTTGCTACGAAGCCAGACTGTTGTAATGTACGTGTCGTGATAGTGTCTTGCTGAGACAATAAGCATGGACGTTGCTGAAAAAGGCGTCTGGATGGCAGCATATGTTTCTCCAAAACCTTTGTGTACCTTTCAGCATTAATGTGCCTTCACAGATGTGACAGTTAGCCATGATGCCATGGGTGCATGCATGGATTTGCAAATCTTTGCCCAATTTTTTGGGGGGTATTGCGGTTGTACATGGCAGAGCACCACGCAGTGTTATGCTTTATGTGTGTAAAATAGAAGCACTTGGTTTTTGTTTCCCAGATGAACAATCAGTTCTTGACTAAGTTCACACAATAGCGCCGGGTTGACTCACATTTGGTTCAACGTTGGCACGTACTGGGCGGGAGGAAGCTGGGTGCTAATCGAGAAGCACCAGGGAGGAAGAGCTCATTTCATGGCTGTGTGATTGTTTTGCACATTCACATTCAACACTGGAGCTTTTCACTATAGATGATATTTGGTGCCAATTGGAACATTTTATAGATAAAGAAAGAAGACTCGCTCCTTGTGTCTTGCATAAATTGCTTGGTTCCTGTTAAGGAATTTAATAAAGACTCAGTGTTCAGAGGAATCGTTTTTCAACACAAACGAAGGATTGTGTTTGTGAATCAGTGCAGCGAAAAAGTTATGTGGCGGATAAAGAAAATCACTGTTGTGTATTTTCAGAGTGCATACTGTGAATAGACTGCATGCAGGGCTTGAACCAAGCTTTAACCAAGCATGTAAATTTTAGCCAATTTGTAAACTCATGTAAAAACAACACAAAAAGGCAATTTAACACAACTTACACAGCCTTCCTTAACGGCGACTCTTGTGTTATCTACTTTTCCAATCAATTGTGAGGCGGTATTTCTTAAAGACATTGTTTCTGATGAAAAACAGGCTAGACTTCTTGGCCAGTTGAAAAAAAAAAGCTTCTTTGATTTAATTAATTTTAATTTAATCCAATTAATGGTAATTTTTTTTTAGCAAAAAAGCTATAGATGTTATAATTCTGATTTGCAAGATGTCTACTTTTTAAAAAGATAATGGTAAATTGAATTGAGTTGTGGACAGTTGGTCAAACAAAACAAGCAATTTGAAGATGTCACTTTGGGCTCACCAGTTTTCACTGCTTTCCAACAATTTGTAGACCAAACAATTATTGATTAATCAAGAAAATAACCAGCGGATTTAGTGATAATGATAAAAATTATTGTTAGTTGCAGCCCTCCGCAAACCTCTGATCTGTGTTTACCCATAAAACCCTTTTCTGTGTAGAGCCCAAGCAGCAGCAACCTCTGGGGGTGAAAAATAAAATGCAGAAAGTGCCAAAAACTGCAGTTCGTCGAATGGCCAATTTAGACTGGCTCCAAAACAGAGTCAATCTCCACAGACCGCCTTATTAAAACGATGAACTTTACAGCAGAAATAAACATGTTTACAAGCTTGGTACAAAAAAAGGACAACTCATGTTTTAAAATGTTTATTGCAGCAGCAGAACATTGCTAGAGTTTGGCATCTAGGCTCCGACCTCATCACTCCCTGCAGATTATGTTTACATAGAGATATTGAGGAGTGATTAGCAAATATCTTAAACCCCAGTTGCAGCCTGCAGGTGGATGCTGGGCTGGTAGAATGGGTAGTGATTCTGATGCAAGGTAGTGATGACATTGACAGTCAGAGGGAGAGATGGGAGGTTTCTGCAGTTTAAATAGGCTGCCATTGATGGATGCATTTGGTATGTACGGCGGAAAGCGTTACATGTGAATAGCAGTGCAGCTCGAGTTGACTGCCTCAACTAGCTTGCAGGCTAGGCTAGTTGCTAGTTGCAGCTCCTCTCACAACCTACTGGTAAATGCACGGAGACTACGTCCATGTTTTATACAGTTCACTGCAGATCCAAAGAGAGGTTTGAGATGCAAGCTACTTTTACAAAGGTACCAGGCTTCACTGATGAGGAGGCCAACGATGGGTAAAAAAAGAAACCCATTGTACTTGATTCTGGGCCACTGTTCGGCTCGTCTTTGGCTGTTTTTTTGGGGATGGGTACTGCGATTCAAGCTCAGCCCAGATCTGTTTTTACAGCCTCTCCCTGTGACTCATTGGGCCTAATGGTTCTCCCGTCTCCTGACTCAGGCATTTTTCTGATGAAATGGGACTCTCTCCCAGCTTCTGGTCTTTCTCTTTTTCTGTTGCCCCAGCCACAACTGTGTCCCAGCTCTCCTCTGCTCCACCCGTCTCTCCTCTCTCCCTTTTCTCTGTTCCCGGGTCCTTCTTCCTCGAGTGCTGCTGCTCTTTCCATCCAAGTCTCTGGAATAAGAAGATATAGCTTTACATGAATGCCCTCATTAGTCATCTGGGGCTCTTTTTTTAATGTGCCCTATTTTATTACATGTTCATCTCTGCATTTTTATTTCCTCTGCCTAAAGGGGATCTAAGCCCCCTTTAAATATCCTGTTTATTTTTAATCACTGAAGATGAGCTACACAGTATAATGTGATATGATAATTGTTGCTCGCAAATACAAACACACACATGCTCTCACCACAAATTGATTTGGTAATTTAGAGTGCACAAATTGTTGTAGGGATGGACAGTAGGTTGTTAATGATGACCCAGATAATTAGCTCATTATCATTTTCAACAAATTAAATGCATGTCAGGTGTTGGAACTGGATGTTAGCTCATTAACTCACTTTCTCTCGTTCAGATTAGGATTGGAAGTTGCAATAAGAAGCCGAGGTGGTGCAGTTACATCAGATTTATGGACACAGGGAAGACTGTTAGTTGGTGTATATGACGTAGTCTTGTTTGCTGTCTCGGCTTTTCCAGCGTGGCTGAATTATAGAGTACGTCCTAAGAGATTTATTTTGAGCGTGATTTGGGTTTGCATCCCCGTCTGCTAATAACACTTTGCCGTTCCAGTCAGTGATAACCATACAAACCTCAAATACACAAACACAAATGGTACACGGAGCTCTCCCACACACACCCCTGCAGCCTGGGTGCTGCCGGCAGAGCTGGAAATGGGGCTGTTTCAGGTTTTCTGTGTATGGATCTCATATCTGCTTGAATCTAGGCTAAATGTTTTGTATCTAACTTGTAAACATGCCTCAGAAAACCATTAGCTAAGCAGAAATTTCTTTGTTTTGTGAAGGTGAATGTTGTAAACTTCCGTAGATGTAACTGGGCTAATGTGATTCTCCTTCCTGCAATCTGATTATGTGCATTTGTTTCAAATATCAGGCCAATGTGAGTGAGTGCACTGTTAGAAATAAAGATGCTAACCAGAACCGTCAAGGGTTCTTCAGCTTGTTTCCATAGGAGAACCCTTTGTAGTTCTTGTTAGAACCTTTTATAAAGGAGAGAGAGTTTTACCCAGAACCCAATATAGTGTGTTATACCTAGAACTATCTGTGAAAGGTTTCTCATAGGGGGTTCTTATGAGAGGTCCTACAGAGAACCCTTCTATGGTGTAATGGTTCCACTCAGAACCTACTAAGGGTTCTACGGAAAACTTTTTTATATTCCATCAGTTTTATCAAGACAGAGAACCCTTTTGTATCCCAAGGGTTTTATCTAGAACACACTCAGGGTTCTGCCTATAATGTTTTATAGTCCAAGGGTATAATCTAGAACCCACCCAGGGGGTTCTACTGAGAACCTTTTTATATTCTAAGGGTTTTATCTAGAACCTATCCAGGGGGTTCTATCGAGAACCTTTTTATTTTCCATTGGTTTTATCAAGAACCCACCTCACCCACGGGGCTCTTCTGAGAACCTTTTTATATCACAAAGGTTTTATCTAGAAACCACTGAGGGGGTTAAACTGAGAACCCTTTTATATTATGGTATAAAGGATTGATTTCAACAATCCTTTGAGAACTCTAGCTTCCAAAAATGGTTCTTTGGATGAAGAGGGTTCGTAATGGAACCATTTTCCTCACTAACAACCCTTGACAAAACGCTTTCTTCAGAAAAGGGGTTCATCAGAAGCACATGGTTCTGTGTAGATCCTCTACCCTCGAGGACAAACCCTTTTGAAACCCTTATTTCTAAGAGCGTAGCTTCTAAAATGCCCCGGCATTTTTCTTTCCACTAGCGTGGCTGCTATTTGCTGCCTTTTGAAGCCCACACACCTTGTCCACCACGCTGCTCCCTGCAGCTGCTGCGGAATAACAGCAATGTTACAGTCCCTCCCACAGGGCGAGACTTGCCACAGGTCTATCAGACATATGGGCTCCTTGTCAGCCTCCGCAGCGTCAGGGGGACAGATCAGTGTTTGATTTTAAAAAATCCACAGCGGGGTCCAGCCTCTACCTGGGGAAACTTGGGGGAAGGGGCTGGCTAATGATGTCTCTCCCGCCAGGATCACAAGCCTCTGAGAAAGACGCTTGTGTTTCAGTTCGGCTTGTTAAGAGAGCAGGAACTGAAAATCTTTAGAGCTTATAAACCAGTAGCGGCGGAGGTGCGGGCCATCTGTCTGTTTGCATTTAGAGCCTCTCTGGTGGTTTCCTTTGCTTGTGTGATAATGTTATCTCACCTGAGGTTACGCCACATTAAGTCCTCTTGCGTTAGAGTGTGATGCAGGTGTGCTTTTTTGCACGAGTTGTCTTTCTTCAGTGTCGTTCTGTTTATTGCCCACAATCACACCAATAGACCACATGCGGTTCAAGACTGGAGCACAAAGAGGTGCTGTACTGTGGCTGACAATGAAGCCTTAAATCCAGTTTAGGTCGTTTAAAGCAAGTGGTTTCCAAACTGGGGCGCGGGGACCAACAGGGGTCCTTGAGTGGACTAGAGGGGCAGTTTTGATAGATTGTAATTTCCTAGTTTGATCATTCAACGACTATGAAGACTATTTTATGTTAAAGTCCACCTCCAGTCATGTTTTAAACAACATAAAAAGCTCTGCATGCTTTTTGTAAAATAAGTTTGAATACCATGACGTACATACAGCTCTACACCTTAAACTTCATTTAGTATTCAAGCATTTATTAATATGCAAATAGTCACCATCCTCTCCACACACTCTACACCCCCCACCCCCACCTCTGCCCCAAATAGCTGCATCTGGCTTCTCCTGTGGGCTGGGCATCACTGCTAATGATCTGTATAGCGCCACCCCCTCAATTAATTGTATCAGTTCCTTATGTTTATTATGTCATATAGCCAGCCTGACCTTTTTTTTTCTTTTTTTGGAGACTGCCCTTGCTTACTGCTTATTTCGCTCCAGATATGTCTTGCAACACAAGATAAACACCACATGGACATGTTAAACAAGGTAAAAAACATTTAAATTGGTGCCACTTAAGAAGGTCCATATCAAAAAATCCATATCAGTTTAGAAGTACGCCATATTTATATATATTTTCATCATTTAACTTTGCCGTCAGACAGCCCTTTCTGATGGTAAACCCCTGTTATATAAATCAAATATTGGTCTATCAACCAAACTCCAGTGGCAAAATCGGTAATTTTACTTCACAGAACACTGGAGTTGCTGGTCTACTGCTGCTACGATCTGTTAGTTAGTTTGCGTTATTATATCACTTTGATGAATCCAAACCATCATTTTAAAATACCAAAGTCACACAATAACACAAACAAACTAATCAGCTGAGGCCCCAGTAGACCAGCAGCTCCCGTGTTCTTCAAGGTAGAATTACTGATTTCATCTATGGAGTTTGGTTGGTTTTGAGAGAGTTATATTTGGCTTATATAGTGGTGGTTCCCCGTCGGAAAAGGCCATCTGAATGCAAAGTAAAACGGTATGTACTGTGGCTAATACACTGACTATTGTTAAGTACCTCACACAACCCCACCTCAAATAGTACAAACTATCCCTTTAAGTGACCCAGCATCCTCCAGCGATCCCGAGAGGTTTGCGTGAAGGTTGCAGCGATGGTTCTTGGACAACTTCCCTGCACGCTCCTTACACTTGATGAAATTACTTGTCTGAACAGCCTCTGCATGTCTGAATGACTGAATAATAGCCTTTGCCTTTTAACAGCAGATCAGATGTACATGTTGTAGACAGTTATTTTTACTCCTCAGAGGGGAAAACAATTAGACAGCAAAGACTCAGCGCTTCGCTGCCTCATGATTTTTTGATGGTGCTTTATGAAATTTTTAGCCCACCGCCACTTTAAAAGCGCGAGCCTCGAGACAGCATTCATGGGTCGCCGCACTAAAACACGGCCTCTGTCCTTTGGGCAAACAGTCGGTCAATGCCAGCCAATGTGTTGCGGCCACAAGCAAACCACGCTGCCATTACTGTGGAGGGAATGTGCTGCATTTTATAAACTCAGTGGATCAACAAGGGATGCTTAAGAAGCTGTGGTTTTCAAAGAAGAAAAGAGTAAAAATAGATATGAGGTGGTATTTTCTTCGCTGTAAAATTTCTTTCCTAATAGTTATTAGGGTAAACACATGCGCACACCATGAAGCATAATTCCTTTCTTCCCTAATCCTTACCTCGCTCCATCTTCTTCTCTTTGAAGCTTTGGGAAAAAAAGGAGAATCCACCGCATGGGAAAGCTAGCCACTGTTTAACCATTTGAAGCATATTAAAGGAGTTTGATATTTTCATGAAAATGTATTTCAGTCCAGCCGTTTCTGACGGGAGGATCCTGGGATCACCTTCACATGTGTTTGTCAGAGATAGCGCAGGCACGGCAGGTGTCTCCAGTATGTGAAATTAAATTGGCTGCAGTGTTTATTGATTTAGGTGTTTAAAAAAAAAAAAAAAAGATGCTCGTAGGGATTTTTATTTTCAGTCGAACATCAGGTGATCTTGGATGGCTTCCCGCTGATTTGTCACCTGTCTCGCGTCAGGCCGGCAGTAAAGTCATCCAACCTAATCTTGACCACCTGGGTGTGACGCTCCAAACTGTGAAGTGTTTTGAGGAAAAAAGCAGACAGCTCAGGCATTTCTCCAAGAGCTTGCGCCCTGGAGAAACGGGCCCAGATCATGTTTCCCGATAACACTTGGCAGGAGTCTGATCCCATGTGAAACGCCTCAGCAACAGTGTCGAAGCCAAAGTAATTTTGCGGGTGTCTATGAAAAACCCCTGGATGTGTAGAGGTTCTTTTGGCTTTATCTGTCAAACCATACAGTAAAAAAGAAAAAAAAAAATCATCCGTCTTCTTCACTGGTGGCTCCAAAGTGGTCCTTTATCTGGACAGATGACAAAACAGGATTTGACAGAGATAAAGCAGCTCTCTTTCTTTAATACTTAATAAAATTTAGTCTCAGTCAATAACCGGATATGATCTCACTTGATCTCACCACATTAAAATGATGCACAAAAGAAACAATGATGGAGGGGAAAGCCAATGTTGTGAGCAATTACCGAAACCACTTTCGCTTATCTCTGCAGGCAGTTTGGAATTGGACAAGCTGCTTTTTTTTAATGTAATAAGGAACAGATGTCCAACGTTTTCTTATTCCCAAAACATCTCTGGGCAAGCTTTCCATACATTTGCCACATCTAGAGCAACCCCCCGCCCACCTCACCCTTGATAATCCAGCCTGTACTGCGAGCTTTCAAAACACCCCCATCAAATATTTGGCCGGCTCTCCATGTGTGTATGTATTTATTCTGTTGATTTTGGCCTGAACTGAAGGTCTGTTGTTTTGCCAAGAAGCTTGAGACTTTGCAGACAGTTGGAGGTTTTGCAAACTTTAAAAAAAGAAAAAAAAAAAGCACAATACAATTTAATATCTCCTACTGTAACTCCACAGCTCATTATACTGAATATCATCTGTAATCTCCTCCTGCTTTCTTCATATCTTCACCATTTGGTGGCTGATATCAACGCAAGTCTCATGTTGTGAAAATTAATTAGTTTTTTTTCCCTTTGTTATGTCGGCTCATACATTGTTTCTGATTTCTGTTTCTGTTTATGAAGGCTATATGACAGAAATCCTGAAAAGGCATTAGTTTTTTGGGTAAACTGGTAAGTTTTAAAGGGACCATTCGGATTATTTGAGGTAGGGTTGTATGTTGTTGATGCCGGTCGGCATGACCCCAGGTTGGTGAAGCAGAAAGGGGCACCAGCATGGAAGCTAAGCAATGAACTGCTCTGGCCGGTTGCAGCAACAAAAGATATTTTAGCCAATTAAAAAAAAAGGTCCACCTAAAATAATCAGTATCAGTTTCAGTGTACGCTGTATTTAGGATATTTTCACCACTTTACTTTGCCCTCAGGCAGCCTTTTCCAGCAAAAAGCCTCTGTTGTACAGGCCAAATATGCCTCGACCTGACTTTGGTGAATCCAACTATCCTTTGAAGTCACACAATAACTCAAACAAATGTACAAAAACTGTATTTTGCAAGGTAAAATGACTGATTTTGCCTATGGAGTTTGGTTCATTTGGAAAGAGCAGTATTTGGCCTAGATAACAGCAGTTTCCTGTCCAAAAAAAGGCTATGTGACAAAAAAATAAAGCCATGAAAATATTCTAAATATAGTTAACAGTTGAACTGATATTGTTTTTGGTTTTTTTAGCTGGACCTTTTTTAAGTCATTACAATACCTTTTGTTTCTGACCCCATCTACAGCAGTTCATTGCTTAGCTTCAGGGCTCCTACCTTGTGTGCCGACTGCCATCTACTGTAGGTAATACACTGACCATCGATTCAACCCCACCTCACATTATCTGAACTATCCCTTTAACAGTCTGCAACAATTTTGGCAATTTCATGAACACTACTTCAGTTACCTCTACAGGCGATTAGCACTTCAGTCACACAGTCGCTTGGCTTCAGCTCACAGAACTGCTGTACGTGCATCTTCATGACAAGTGGAAGTAAGATAGCTTTTTTTTAATGTTTTTTAGCATTTTAAACTCAAGTCACATTCATGTGTTTAAATAAGCAGAAGAGCGCTAATGTGTTTCAACATAAATATCCCAGCTGTGGTCACTCCCGTGGTCGTGTTACAGTTGTGGAGAGCACTAAATGGGCTGTTTATTTAGGTTGTAGTGGGCTGATGGGAGATATGCTTCCCCCCCCCCGCTAACTCTGCAGTGCACGCTTGGGCGCATTACTCCAAATTTCATCACTACCTCCC
This sequence comes from Lutjanus campechanus, assembly GCA_027495735.1. NCBI lineage: Eukaryota > Metazoa > Chordata > Actinopteri > Lutjaniformes > Lutjanidae > Lutjanus > Lutjanus campechanus. The sequence continues at coordinate 11,611 of JAJHUR010092974.1, forward strand.
AATTAATGCTCAACGCAGCATCACCAGCATCTGCTCGAGCAAGACAGTTGTCATCAGTTCCCTTGCGTTGAGATGACTCAAAGCAGAGGTGGGAGTAAGTCTCATATGCAAATCGCAAGCAAGTTTTAACTTCAAGCCTCAAGAAGTCTCAAGTTACTGTAGTGAAAATCAAGCAAGTCAAATAGAGTCCCTACTATAAGTCAAGCAAGTCACAAGTCAAGTCATATGAAATTCTGATGATCTACCCCAGTTTTCACATTTAAATCGGTTAAAAGAGAGTGGTCATGAAGAGTTAGGAGTTTTATTTTCAACATTAACTAAAACGGTAAACTGCTTCATATACTGCATCAATAACGAGCCTCCCAAATGAACAACAATAGAGAGTGGGGCTCTGAAATTATCATTTAGATTTATAGCCAAGAGGCCAAGTCTAACATAGCTCAAACGTAGCTAAGAATACACATTCATGTACCTTTCTCTGCAGGTTTTGTAGTATTTTAGTTACAGGAAGACTGAGCTAGCAAAGCAGTTTTGTGTTTGTGTGGTATTTATTCAGTTTGAGAAATCCAACAATCTCTAGAAAGCATTAACATTAGCTAAAGGTGAATTTGCTAGGTCATTACTAAGGGTCAGCCTGCTTGCTGAAATAGTAAACTAGGTTTCTTTACATAGATGTTCTAATGTTACTGATTGTTTTCCAGTTTCCAGTCTTTATCAGTGTTAGTGAAGCAAGTCTCAAGTCCTCAAATTTGCGACTTAAGTCTAACCCCATTCAAGTCGTGTGACTCCAGTCCCCCGCTTCTTATTTAAAGTGCTCTTTTCACTATCCTGAACTTGTTCGTGCTCCATGAGCAGGTTCATCGACAAGCTTCTGTGTTACAATTATGGTTGTTTTCATAGTTTTGTGTGTGTTTCCATCATTTTAGATAGGTTTGACCTCCCCGCGTTGCCAGTGTCTCTCTGACCACATTCATCCCCACACAATTGTCTCGGATCCATCATGTTTTGTGGTGTAAACCCTATTGACTTGTGTTTCTTCAGGGACCTAATCTTGGACTGCTTCCAAGCAGCTCAGTTTCCATCCTCTCCCCATCTTTCCTCTGTCTCCCATAAATCAATGTGATGTAATTGCATAAACTCCCTTTCCCACAGCTCGGGCCTGGAGGCAGAGTATTCTCAGAGTGAAAGTGTTTCACTGTGGCCAGTTAACCTTAACCCACTGATTCCCACAACTGGCTTGTGAAAGTTTCATTCTGGCCCCTTAAATCTCTCTGTTTGCAGAGTTTCTTTCATTGATGTTTCATGCGTTGTTTTTCCAAGCAGTGGGGTTGTGGAAGTTATCTTTCTCACAGCTGGTACTGACTGTTTACATCTGGCTAATACACTCTAAGCTCAGCAGATTAAATCTCATTTCTCTGAGTGCTTTTTGTGTTGAGCCAAGCATGATTTCTCCTGACGTCCCCCCCCGCTTGTGGCTCCCTTGGCCTATCAAAGGAATGTTTCTTTAAAGCACTCCTGCATTTTCACAAGACTGTACTGTGGAAAATGTCCAACACGCTTTTTCCACATTTCAGTCCATCCTGGCTTTCTCTTGGGACTCACTCGCTTGCAGGATATCTCCTCAAAGGATATCTTTCAGCTCCTTGTCCTGGACGCATCGAGCTTAGAGTGAACCTGTGTGGAAAGGAGTGTATGTTAAGGTTTTTGGAGTGGAGAGACATCTTACTCACATGGCTGAGAGTTCTTCTTTATCCCGGGTTTCATCTTCCGCTGCTCCAGTAATCCTACTGCCATCAGTCTCACCCTGCTCAGCTGAAGTGATAAAACCATTTTTTTTTGTGCCTCCTCGTGCAGAAACACATTTTCAGGCTATTTGGCCATTAGTGTGAGCATATTTGACAGTGTGAGAGACAAAAAGCATGAGTCATTTTTACTGCAGCCTCTCTCTGTGATGTTGTGAGTTTGTCACAGCTTGTTACCTGCCATCACCACAGCCACCAAATACACGCCGACAAACAGTAGATGGAGGATTCGGAGGGATTTGGGGGATTCTTTGGCACATGTGTGCAGCTTTATGAGGAGGTCACAGTGTGGAGCCCCTCTGGGCTGAGGAAATGATCCAGATGCAAAGCTTCTGGCTCTCGTAACGCAGTGGGACACCTGCCCTGCTGCCTCTGTACAGGCCCCTTCTGTACACAGCCGGCTACCATCTCTGTGTTTGCACCAACTTTGTTATTAAGCACTGTTGCGTACTGATTTTCTATGCAGCTTATATGATAGCTGTGTTGGTGTGTGTCTTTCAATGGAGCTCTGCTTTACGCAATCATGTCTAAGCTCAAGTCAAACAATATTTGCACTCAAACAGTCTGTTGCCTCAGTAACTCCTTTATGCACCTGGATATAAAGTCTTAACTAGTCCAATGTCAGGCATTACTACAGTTTCACAGTTGTTTCACCAAGGTTAATAGTTCTTAAATTGACATAATTCACAACACATGACTTATTTATTTTCTTTCAGGGATTTGATAGATATGAAAACCTGCTGGAGGAACCAAACAAACAAATCATTGCTGCCCAGCGCACCACCCATCTCCACAATGTCAACTTTTTATGAGCTCAGAAAAACAGCCATGTTTTCAGTTTTGTGGCAATGTATTTTTTTTTAGATGGTCCAGTGTCTTGGTGACTGGTTTGTTTGGCTTTAAAAAATTGTCTCAGCTCATAAAGGAGCACTCACGCCTTCAGTTTTATAAAAAAAATAAATAAAAATCCTCAAATCTGGAGATAAAGTGGTTTTCACTGGACAGTGATGAAATACAACATAACATACTCTATGTCAGCTTCATCATAACGTTGCTAAACTGAGGAGGAACCATCCTACAATATTATCTAAGTTACGGTAAAAATAAGTCAGTTTAACCACGTAACCTGCATATCCATGGTAGAAGCACACAGAGCAAGGAAAGAGGACCTAATCAACAAAATCAGAGCAAGTGAATGTAATCAGGTGGGTAAAACGCTGCTGGTGGGGCTTGCAGCTGCGCAGAGGACAGATCAGAACTGTTGCGCAGACGTGCCGTGCTTGGTGAAATCAACTGGTTAGCATTAGCTGTGTCAGCCACTGCCATTTACAAGCTAACAAACAATATAAATAAATACGAGATGCTAATTGCATGTAGCTTACTGATACGTTTGCAGTAAGTTGCCGATTTTGGTGGAAAACAGACTCCTCATCTGAGTAGCCAGACTAATATGTAGCATTTGTTGTGTAAAATGTTTCCTTGAAGGATGATGTTCTATTTCTTGGTGGCCTACCTCCACTATAAACACTGCAGGAAACTCAAAGGTTATGTGTCCTCAGAGTCTTCTGTGTTTCTTGAGTCTTTTGTCCAGATTAAGCAACAGGTTGTTTCCTGTCTTTTCCTTCTGCGTTTAACACCACATGGTTTTTAAAGAGAAGATTCTGGCTGTATTGCTGCAACACTTAACATTGCCATGGCAAAGTTGTGAAATCCAAAATACCAACAGGCCTTGGATATAAACTGGGAAGCAATCCTGCCACTTTCCTCCATGTTTGTTTATACTTTTGTTTAGTAATGTGACCCACATGTTTGTGCTCATAAACAAAGGAAGTCAGAGGGTTGTTTCGGTCCAGCCTTTACAGTGTTGTTTCACCTCATCTGAACATGGCTGACAACAACAATTCTATGCCTCAAATATGTCGAATGAAAATATTTGTCCTGGAATCAATCAATCGGTCACAGATACTCGCCACTATTTTCTGAATTTCAGAATGGAGTCTGAATAAAGTAGTTAGCTCTGCTGGGTGTGCTCACTGAGAAATGCAGTGAAAACCATCAGCAATGGGAACCAGACCCACTGGGCCTCAGATTTCGGGCTGAACTGGTGTTGTAACTACCAGGCAGCAATCCAAGTGTCCCTCAGCCCATTTCTCTTGGTTTCTTTTGGCCCATTTCTTTATTGAGATTTATATTTTATAATAACCCTAGTTGTGTCAAAGTTTTTAGTCATGGAGCAAAATTCTGATTAACAAAAGCAAAACATCACTGCCTTGGCACGGATTTCTGTGCATATGAGCTAAAAAAGCTATTTGAGAGAAGGGGTTTTGCTTGTGGAGGAGTCCAAACTCAAATGCCCTCCACTGGTTTTAATTATGAAAATAAGTCGCATCTGGTCCCATTGAGCAAAGAATCTGTTTCCACTTCTTGTGTATCTTCTTGCATTGAGATGTTTACCGCATTGTTTGTCAGCACTCTAAAAAAACCTCATGAGTGTTAAGCAGGCAGAAGGTGAGGGCACGTTGGGGACAGATACTCATAATTACAGGTAATCTCACATACAGGATAGTTTCCTCTGCTGAGAACCATTGCTGAAGTGTTTTTCTCTGCTACAGAATCTGATATCACATGTACAAAACCTACTGCTCTATGTGGTATTTTAGCAAAATATAAATGAAGCCTAGAAATGGTTACCAGATGTGTTCGTAACACATGTTTAAGTGGCTGGTTTGACTTATAGGACAACAGTGGCCGCATACTTCTACATTCAGTGTCTTGTGGAAAATATACTGTAACACCATATGTTTTAGTATAAAATACCATGGATTCCCACTGGAAGTCTTTCAGGTACAGCAATCATTGACATATATAAAGATGGACAACATGACAGCTCCTCAATAGTGAAGCCAAAACATCTCAATTGGTGTCTGGCCCATGTCCCATCTGCTAACATTGAGAGAACAGGATTTATGACCTATACTGGAGCCAAACAAGAAAAATCCAAGTACACCTAAAAAACAACAACACATGGTTTCTGTCATTTTAGGTAGTTCACGTCACGCTGATTTATGTTCAAATGTTAATTTTTCTCATAACTTTGCTTTTAATTGAGTCTTCTGGTGGCGCTGCCCTCCTGGCGACCCGGACTCGTGCTATGTGCAATTTAGTATGTTGTAATGTGCAATTTGTGCGCAGTATGTGAGTCCAAGTATATCGTATTGTATCGTATCGTATCGTATCGTATTGTATCGTATCGTATCGTATTGTATTGTATTGTATTGTATCGTATCGTATCATATCGTATCGTATCGTATCGTATCGTATCGTATTTGATGCTATAAAAAGGGGGTTTCACGTCATGATTGACAGCTGAATGCTGCGTGTGACTGGGTCGGTCAGGTGTGTGGGCGGGACCTCGATACCGCAGCTCCAACCCTGATCACCACTGCACAGACTGGCTACAAATGACGTCACCAGCGCAAGATGGCAGCGCTCGTATCTGAGATATTTTGGTTTTATTTTTGTACAGTGGGAGGAAGTGGAGACGTATCATCCATCTCTATTTACAGTCAATGGTAGCACAATCCAAAAACATCAGATATTCTTGTTAGTAATTGTGGTACAAGTGTTATAACTGCCTTACTTTGGTAAACATACTTGCAGTCTCGTTTTGTTTAGAGTGAGGTTTGTGACCTGGTC